>VXAA01007181.1:30858-57882 GCA_013399115.1 Anseranas semipalmata
GGAAACCGGCTTCCGTGTGCTCCGGGGCCGCTGCGCCAGGCGCGAGCGCAGCCTTTGTTCGCAACGCAGCCACGGGGACGGCGTCCCAAGATGGCCGGCCCGCAGGAAGCGCGCTGGAGAGGTCAGCGGAGGTGAAGGCCGTTCTCGGGTCGCCTTGAGACGGTGACTTAGGGCGCAGCCTTTGTTCGCAACGCAGCCACGGGGACGGCGTCCCAAGATGGCCGGCCCGCAGGAAGCGCGCTGGAGAGGTCAGCGGAGGTGAAGGCCGTTCTCGGGTCGCCTTGAGACGGTGACTTAGGTGCCCTCGAATGGCCCGAGGGATGCGGTAACGGAGGCTGCAGAGCCGTGGCCTGGGCAAACAGAACTCTCAGTTAAAACCGGGTGAAATAGACATACCGATTTTAACAGACTTCAAATCAAGGTAACGGTATGCATCAGAAAAAAAAAGAACGCCAAAAGCTGAACTTCGTCGGACTCAATGGACAGCGGCCTGGGCACAGAGAAGTTCAGGTACCAGGAATGAACACGGTCAGTTGCATGAGACCAACCTTGCTCGAGGAGTAGCCGTCCCCTGCGCCTGTAGGAATCAATGTTGCAGCACTGTAGCAACAATGCAGTGGTTCATCGGGAGAAAAGATGGGTTTGTTCCGAAACACAAGTGATTTCAGTCTCTCACAGTCATGCTCTCATGCCCCCAGTAGCAATAAGTGTGCAAGCAGCCTGCCAAACAGGCACTAGGATACCTGTAGAGTGGCTCACAAGGACCTGGAGGCTGAGGGGCATCAGGTTTTGAGCACTGACCTGTGTTTACAGGGGTCTTTGGAGTAAGAATCATAGAATCATAGAATATCTCAAGTTGGAAGGGACCCATAAGGATCATCAAGTCCAACTCCTAGCACTACACAGGTCTGCCCAAAGATTCAGACCATATGACTAAGAGCACAGTCCAAACGCTTCTTAAACTCCGATAGGTTTGGTGCTATGACTACATCCCTGGGGAATCCAGTAAGTAGTGCGCTGGCTTTGGATGCATCTCATTATATCCTTGAGGGGCTGCCAGCGAATAATCTTTATCCTGTCCAACCTCTGTGAATGATCAAGATTTAGTCATTGCCTCCATTTCAGATCTGGTTGTCTTGAGAAATCGCATGTAGATGTGTGGCAGGATGTTGATGACCTGCTACTGAAGGCATCAGCAGCACATGCCATTTTTACAGCCCTTTTCTTGCTATCATTTTGCACGCAGGTATTCACATTCACTCTCCATATCAAAATAAACATTTTTATTAAAATTTCGCACATCCCTAGAAGATTTCTGTTTTTTTCTTTTTTTTTTTTCCCCTCATGTATTTTCTCCTGCATTGTTGTTCCTGCTGGCAAAAAATGACAAATACCTTTTATGATTCATAAGTTTTCATCTCAAAGACCCTCGATCTTCCAGTGTTGCCCCTGAGTATTTCAGCAATATATTAAACTGTCAATTTTCTTGTCCCAGAGTTACAAATAAATATTACAATTCACATCTTTATATGCAATCATCTTATCTATAAATTCTAATCTGGTCCAAAGTTCATATTCTATTGTTTTATTTATTCTGGTGAACATTATGGTGTGCCTTCCCACTTTCTCATCCTCCATTACTTCCTGTACATTGTCCCTTTTTATCCAAGACAAAGTTGAAAAAACCTTGAGAGGAAGAAATCCATGTCATTGGTAGAACAGACAGGAAGAAATCTGTCGAGTTGTGGAAAAAAAAATAATATCACTTTGTTTTAAATAATATTCTAAATTCTCTTTCTGTGAGTTGCAATATTCTTTCACTGCCTTGTCTGCAGTCATTCACCGACTACATGTTTACCAAGAGCTACCTCATGGCTAATCAGAACTTCATTGGTTATAATAGAGATGTCAGCTGACATCAGATCAAGACTTTGATCCAGGTTCTTTATGCAGCATTTACAGTTGGGAGGAGCAGCCGGTTCTCTCCTGAGACGAGCAGCACAGTGATCAATGCCAGATGGCTGACAAGGTCAGTTCCACAAAGCCAGGAACAAGAAAGGTTGCAAGAAAGCCAGGACATTCGATGGAATGCTGAGCTGTGTGAGAATCAGGAAGACCTTTCTAAAGAGCGTGTATCAATAAAGAGCAACTGATTTTCTGCACATGATCCCATCACAGTGCATTTTTCATACAATGCTACACTGAAACATAACTTCAAAAACCACACAGCATTTCTGTATGTTCAGTCTTATGTTAGAAGCAGCTGCAGAAAAAAATACTTCATTAGTTAATGAAATTAATCAAATAACTTAATCATCAAGCCATTAAGATAATCTGGAAAGTCATTTCAGAACCATGAGAATGATCATGAAAAGCTGCTGATAAAAGTGCAAGAATGTAAGCCTTTAAAGACAAATTAAATCACTGAAGAGCAACTTTTTTGGGCCTTCATGTTGGTTAGATTGTTGTCTTACAGAGCAGCCCTGGCATGATGTCCAGTTCCAGACACTATTGTTCACACAAAGGTAAAATAAATAAACAGTTAAACTAATGTGTTCCATATGATTCTGCATGTTCCTAGTACATCTTTTGTATCCTTACTACCTAGAAGAAAGCTTAAGAATGTACAGAGATACACCAATACACAAATTCCAGCTTGCAGAACCATTGCTGGTTAACAGACTATTATAAGTCAGGTACACCATAAAGGAATTGTCCCAAGGCAGCCATGCCAGTGTGACAACATTAAAGTAAAGCTTGTTATTTCCCCAATGCCTTCAGCAGTGAAACCCCTGAGAGAAAACATGTTTCAGAGGAGCTGGTAACGCGGGTACAAATCAGTCACAGATGAAAATGCAAGGGTGGCCTGAGAGTGGCTGTGGCCTGAGGGCCCAGTTCTCAGCAGGCAGTAGGAATTTGCCATGGCGATTTCTTTATTTCCAGCCGCTCCCATGTTACACAGCAACCAGTTTAATATTAACTTCTGCTTCCAAGGCTCCATGGGGGAAGTACTAACAGGAAACTCCCTGGGTTACTGCAGGCAGACAGCATTAAAATGTTACCAAACGTAGCAAGCAGAGGAGCAAGTTATACACAGCCCCACAGTTTTTGCAAAAGCTGTCTCCAGCAGTTCTCTGGGGCTTTCTTCTCTCCTCCCAACCAAATGCACACCATGGTCCTAACTGCTGCCCTACTCCCTAGACCACCATCAGCCATATAACACGATTCAGAAATGTCCCAGGAACAGCATGGCCAGCCTGCCTCTCGGAGGCTAGCAGATACCAAACTGGCCCGCTAGTTTCCAGGTTTAGCAAGACTTAATCACTTTTATAATGAAGAAAAAGATGGAGTTAACCCTTGAAAATTGTTCATATATACTCTTATTTTATAGCAATAAATCCAAAAGACAAATGCAAAAACCGGGATGTGCACAAGACTGCAGGAGTGACATCAAAGAGCTGCTTGAGCAGCCCTGTTTTGTCTCAGAGACCTGCAGGTTCAAATTTGAAAGCTGAGCTAGAAATCCAGCAAGCTGAGGGGCTGATATTCCACTTGGTTTGAAGAGAAAAATAGCAAATAAAGCAACACACTGTTACCCCTGACTTACCTGATACCACAGACTGAACTGGGTGTCCATGGCATACAATCGTCTTAAGATGAACTTGATCTTAAGAGAGAGCTGGAAACTAAGAGATCAGCTTGATTACTAGATCATCTTGTCTGGTAGCATGCCAAAAAATGCGATATCCCAGATAGGTTCCTGCAGTACTGCAGTGCTTCCGAATAGATCTAATTGAAATTAAAACAATGTTATTATAATTTGTATATTTTTTTCAAAAATGTAATTTTGCCTACACATTTGGTTTTCAGTACATCTGGCTACCCATCCTCCCATCCTCTCAGGAAGAAGATATCGATCACAAAATCTTCAGCATCCCTTTATTGTATCGGAGGATGCAACACGCCATTCCTGCAATTAAATTCCCTGCAGACCATGTAGCAGCAGTCAGAGGTGGACTGTCTTTGTAACTTAGTAATCTTTGTTTGAAGTTTCCTTGAATATGTTTGTTTATGTAGGAAATAAAAAGACATTCTTTATTGCTGAGTTGAACAAAGGTTGCAGAAAACTTCTTTAGAAAGGGACAAGTGTAGAATATGAATGCTGCTTTAAAAAACTGTATTTTACAATTTCTCAATTATTGGATTGCAGTAAAATCAGTTCTCTGGCCCTGATTACTTCAAAATAAAAGTAATACACTGATAATTACTTTTGTTAGTTTTATGCTATGCATGGAAGTTGCATAGAATTCTGTCTGTCTTTTATCCCATAATCAATGCCTTCCTGAATTAACTCTCCATTTAACTCTGAAATGTGGTATTTCATGCAAATACAAAATCTAAACATGCGTAATATCAGCGCACTAGATCTCAAATTATCATGCCTTGTTATGAGGTGACAAAGATTTACTAATTTCAAAGTCCTCATTCAAAGCCACCCTAAGCCTGTTAGAATAGGATGTCCTTACAGTAGGAGACTACCATAGTTTTTCCCTGTGAACTGAGTTTGTGTTCAGTGTTTCTCTGTAGCCAGGCATCTGCATCATAAGGAGCATCACCACAATTAGACCTACAGCATTCCTTGCTGGGGAGGCTAAGAGCTGGATAGAGCTCTCACCCTGAGAAGAAAGAGCTTGACAACTGCATTTGGCTAAGTTGTAGGGGGAGCATGAATGCAATTCCTGTGCTTTTTATGAATAGGTACAAAGGAGCTCAATCTACAGAGGCGTTGTTTTAGTGAACTCTGTGAATTTAGTGAATTCACTGATTAAGAAAAAAAATAGCAGCAAAGGAATCTGAAAAACAAGAAAAATCTTTTAAAGAGTTAGGGGAAAATCTGGCACCATGTGAACAAAAATAATCACAGAAGCTTTCCTCGCCCTGCCGTGAAATCGTCCCGTTCGCCCCAGGCAGCGAGCAGTTGCAGAGCTCAGCTGCGCCTGTGGTTAATAATAAACGGGCTATCTCAGCAAGGCACACCAGCCTGGGCCCCCCCATGCCGCTGCCGGCCCCCTCGTCACGCCTTCTCCAGGGCTGCCCCGGCACAGCTCCAGAACCGACCCAGCCTCCGTATGTGCGACGGCCGCCCGGAGGTAAGAGACACGCCAGGCCATGGCTTCACCAAGTCAAATGTGCCGGATCGATGACGAGGGGAGGCGAGCAGGGACGGTTCGGAGGAGGGAGGAAAGCCTGTCTATGCTAGAGCTGTGCAAAACTTGCACTAGGAATGTGCAAAGTTTTGTTACAAGGAGAAAGGTCAGATGGGTCTTGCTGCTATACTTGCCAAGCTTCAGAAACCTTTCAGCCAGCGCAGGCTGAGTGCTGGCTGACTTTCCAGCGAACATCAGCTAATTCATATCAGGTTTCAGGTGGTGACCAGCTGTTTTTTTATCCACAGGCCAGCACAGCTTGGGCACTTCTGGCTGTTGTGCTTCAGATTATGGGGCTTTGTTAAAATTCAGAGCACAACTCAAGCAGCCCAACTGATCCTTGGCGTAACCTTGTTGGCTTAATGAATTTATTCCAAAGCTGACTTTGCCCCAGAGAGCAAGGGGTGTGTATGTACACACACAGGGAAACCAGAACATTTGCATGAACTTTTCAGACTGTTGACTGCTGAACTTAGCTCTGCACAAGAAGAGATTGTAAGCATGAAGTAAGAGCTTTTGCCACTTTTGTGTCATGATAGGATTTCATAAACTTTGCTGAGATTTTTGTTTTAGAAAGGATTTGGAAAGTGGAAAAAAATCTCCTTGTTTTGGTCGGGTGTGTATTGCATCTCATGATAACATCTGTCTTGATGGCTTAAGAGATGAAGAGATGTCTAGCAGAACCGGTCCTGTGTTACACAGTCCAAGCTGTCCCATATAGATGAATTCTCCAGATTCTGGATGCAATATGTCTGTATATCTGTAGTGCCGCACACTGTACTGAGATCAGAGCCATGTTCTGCTAAACGTAGTGGGAACACAGTACTGTTACTCTGATTAATTTCTTATCTAAATTAACAATAGGTACAAAAGACCGAAGAAATAAATCCTTTCCTCTCAGTTAAGGGATAAGGAATAGAAAGTCTTGAGGGATATGGTGAAATGCCCAGCAAAAGCATGTGAAGCAGCCAGGAATTGAGTGAAACTGCCCTGAGGCCCAGAGCAGACCAGCCTCTTAACCTTTGCAACTCTCTCCCCCTCTTTCTCTGTTCTGAAATGAATTTAATTAAAGTGAATAGGAGTTGCTAAGAGACAAGAGGAGTTCTGGAGTTCTTGCCAGGGCTGAATTGCGCCTCTGCTTCCAACACTTTGTACTAAAAAAGACGATGTAACTTGAGCATACAGAAAGCACTCTTGGCTCTAGGAAGAGCTGCTCTTTCCTCCTTGTGGTTACAATCTGGCTTTCCAGTCCTTAGCTTCTTTATTTTACCGAACTGCTTGTTTCCTTCAAGACACCCACAAAAAACAGGCTCATCTCTTTATAGTATTCCTCTGCCTGCGTCCGCCTTGTAGTTTTCTCCTTGTGATCTTTCAGGTTGGAGGTGACAGTGGCTGAGCCTGCAATTTGTCTTGAACAAGTAACTTTGGAAATAAAAATGTTGTGTACTTCTAAAGTCTCTCTAGTTTGTTACTCCTCATCCTTTCCTCTGCTCCACCACGATTTCAGCCCAGCATTGACAATGGGCTAGGTGGACTCTTCCAACTCTACTTCTACAGTCTAACATTTTGCTTTGACACCCTGGCTCATGCCTGAAACGTCAGGAACCTACACACAATCTCCTGGGCAAGCCCTGGATTATTCACTTTCCACGATCAGGGCAAGAGATGTTAGGTTTAGCTTCACACGGTCACATCATTGCTTAATTACTTCTTTAATTTTTACATGACTTTTGTAATCTCAGGACCATCCTTACGCCCAAGATGATTACAAAGATAACCTATAGACTGGGAAGACATGTGTCCACTGTGGCGTGTAAGACCACCCAGGTGAGAAGATTTCTGCATGGTGAGTAGCTTATTTCTGAAACAGTCCCTGGACAGAAAGCATCTTCCTCATCTGCATGCAGCGGGGACCTTGCTGGCAGTGTTTTGGGAGAAAAGCAAAGACCAGCTTTATCAGTTTTCAGAAGGATACTTCAAGTCCTAAATGCGCAGGGAGTTTCTGTTGTTTGATAATGACATAAAAATTAGGTGAAATTTTGATGCACAATAGTCTTATAATGTATTGAGTTATTATGGTGCTTCCACTCTTTTAAAACATATTATTCTTCGGGCATGATTGCAGGGCTCAGTTCACTCACAGTAATGTCAATTTAAAGTAACGTTACTGGAGCCAATAACAACACAGCTGCAATAATGGTGGGAGAGGAACATTCAGTGATGATGAGGAGGATTATTATTTGTATTAATTGTAGTGATTTTTTTTTTTTTTGCAAATAGTTCAGTCACATAAAACACAGTTTAGTCTTCATGAAATCATTTGTAAATTCATCCCCAAAGAGCAGCTGAGGAGGAGAATAAATTTATTGTGATGATGACAATTTGCCTTTTATAAAATAGCTCAGTATTTATTGCAAATACCCATGCAAATAATTGAATTTTCTATGTTTATCCCCAGGTGCTTATTTCAGGATTCAGCCCTCCGTACAGGAAGCCCTGATGGAGGGGAGACCAGTTGTAGCCTTGGAAAGCACCATCATTACACACGGCATGGCCTATCCTCAGAATCTGAGGTTGTGGGTTTTGATTTTCCTCGTTCAGCAAAGTTGTTATAACATAACACAGCAAAGGGAAATGTCAGGTTGCTAGGGATACAGAATATGAGCTCTGGTGTAACACAATTGTATTTGGACTTCTAAGAGAGCAGAACCATACAACACATGTGGTACCTATTTATCTCCTAACCCAACACCTTATATTTCTGGCTTCCTTTTAAATGTGGCAGCAGATAATGTCATCATTTGCTTTAGGATGGAGAAATCAGAGTTTGTGGCTACATAATTCATACAGACGCTGAAAACACTTTGTAGTTTCTTTTGGCATACCTTTTATAATACAAAAAGGACTGGAACACAATAGTGAAATCTGCTCATTGGTGCCACTCAGAGCAGCTGCTGTGAGAGCTGCTGGTCTCTCACTGCCTTCTGCGGCCTGCATAGAAAAAAAACGAAAAAAAAAAAAAAAACCACCTCTACCTTTTATTTATCGATGTCTTGTAGATTTGTGGTTCATTGAGTGACAGTGCCAGAAATCACAGCACTCTGCCCAGTCATCTGATAACAGTCTCCTCTCCATCCTAGCTTCCTGAAAGTACAGGAAGGTTTTGGTGTTGACCTTGCTATTATTTTGCCTGGCACTCCATCTTACAACAGAGCTCTAAAAGTCAGTTTTTGGAGAAGGTGTAGTTTCAGTAGTTAAAGATTGTCTAATGTATGTACAGATAGCTCAGAAAGGGAGAAGAAGCTGCTCTTAAAAAAGATAGTCTATGAATGATCAAGTATAAAACCTGCAAAGCTTGGAAAGACCTAGTCTGCAACCCTAGAATATTCTCAGATTGCAGCTTTGCTGCACTGTTGTTACCCTATATCTAGCTGCCTGGACTGTGAAAAATATATCCTGGTCATTTGAGTAGGACTTGAATTATCTGGGGCTTCTATGAAGGTTTATGGTCTCAGAAATAGCAAGTAATACAGAAAGGTTCTATTTTGAGAATACCCCTAATATTAGGGATATATATTATCCCTAATATCCCTAATATTCAGTCATGTATTGACAAATAGGTTTGCCTGTAAACTAGGCTATTTTACAGATCCTGCCTCAGAAATGAAGCACAGAGCCTGTACATTGCTGTCCTGAAAACAGGAGCTCTGGGTAGGTCTGCACTGTTGCAAAATCAAATGCAAAGACTTCTGCCATTAGGAAGATACAGAAGAGGAACTGGACTTAGCTGAAATCCCAAGAACTGTATAAAACTGGAAACTAGGAATGCTAGCCATCAAAGATGGCAGATTTCTTGTCTGATTGTTTGCCTCACTAATTTTGCGATCATTATCTTGTCTATCTTATTCTAGCATGGCCAGAGAGGTAGAAAAAATTGTAACAACAAATGGAGCAGTTCCAGCCACTATAGGTGTTTTAAGGGGTCAAATCCACGTGGGACTCACAGATGAGGAACTTCAGTTCTTGGCAAGCAGTAAAAATGTGGTTAAAGTGTCTCGGAGAGATCTTCCTTACGTCCTCAGCCAGGTATGGTACGCAGACTTTCTACTATGGTATTTTCTATACAGCAAAAGGGTGCTCTCCAGCTTCAATCCACGTAGCTTTAAACCTCTTTGAGACACCATGTAAAGTGGTATCTTATTAGTAAACTCAAACGTATGCCTATCTAGAGTCAAAATACATCAGAGTCAGGGAATAGCAGACCTGAAATAGGGGCTCCTAAAAAGTCATTCTGGATTGGCTGGCTAAGCTAAGAATATTCATATTGGCATGATAAAGCATCATCACGTTACATATAAATTATGTGACACGCAAGCAACCCCAAATTATGCACACAGTGCTTAAGGTGACACTAACTGCCCATGAACCCTTCTGGTTGGAAAGCCCTGGAGAATGAAGGCCTTTGCTAATATCAGGGCAAGAACGGTTTATGTAGCAGGGATGATGATTCCTCTGCATTTTTGCCTAAGAATATTTGTATCAGAATTTCACTTGTCAGCTGCATCAGCAGGCTGTTGTGACACTGTTGTGTGTCAGACCACAACCATAGCTGCCTGCATGCGGTATTCTCTGGGTCATGCTGGGTGCTGACCGTGACTGGTTGTCCCCTGACAGGGCTTGTCCGGTGGCACTACTGTGTCCGGAACAATGATTGCAGCACACAAAGCAGGAATCCATGTGTTTGTGACAGGAGGCATCGGAGGCGTCCATCGGGGAGGAGAGAACAGTAAGAAAGTCAATACATTTTACTTTTCTTTTTGTTGCTATAGTTTTTATTTAATTCCATCTTTCTTCCTTTTTCTCAGTTTGTCCTGCAGTAACTGCTCAGAAGAGTAAAGTTATCATTCTTCTCGACCATACTGTGGTTGTTTTCTCCATGGTAGAGCTCCTTTCCAGAAACTTCAAAATATTCCTCTTGAGCACTGGCCAGTTACGAGGGTGGGGGTTTCTCTTTATCCTTTGATTACACAGGTTTATGTGGCTATAGTTTGATGGCACAGCAGAAGCTGACTGTACCTTCCCCACTTTGTAATAGCTGGATAACCTGATACTGGCTATGAAGCACAGTGCTGTTATTGGCTTGCTAAGAAGGAGGAGGGCCTCACCGCAAAAGAGATTTAGGACCTGGTCCGTGTTCCTCTCTGGAAACCTGGGACATGGCACAGCCTTGGCAGTGTAGTTTGTGACCTCTAAGTACATACTTTCTTTTAGCCATAAATATTCCTAGCGTAGTGTAAGCATACCACCCTGCTGAATGCTGTCTTTTTCAGATGTGACGTAAATTCCAGACCAGGGGATTTCCTGAGGTCAGCAAAGCTCCTGTGGTGCTTTTCTGCCAGCTATGTCAATACCAAAATGAAAATCTTCTTATATTCCATCTTTTTGAACTTTGTCCTTGTTTTATAACACCTTCTTTCTTTTTGACCAAATTTTTGCATGCTGTTTACTGAAGTGAAAAAACAGCTGAGACAGTCAGTGCAAGGCTGCACCTCTGCCCTAAGCCAAGTGACTTCTTTGTTTTCAATCTCTCTTACAATCTTAACATCTAAAAGCATGATCTAAACCTGTAATATTGTTTGTGGATCAAAATGGTTACAAAGCAGGCACTGGCATCCCAGGCAGATATGTTTTTTCTGAGAGGACAGATCATGTCAGCTTGGTGTGCAACACTATCACAAACAACGGCTGCTTGTCCCCTGACAGCTCTGGATGTGAGTGCTGACTTGACAGAACTAGGCCGAACTCCAGTTGCTGTTGTATCTGCAGGAGTCAAGTCTATCCTTGATATTGGCAGGACACTGGAATATCTGGTAGGTATCATGGGCTGCTGAGCGTGAAAGCAGGTGATGATGTATTTTGTGTACTGAGTCCAGAAGTGCCAAGGAGGCCCAGTGATGTTGGGGCTGTTATTAAGCCCAAGATTTCGACAAAAGACTGTTGGGAGGATGTGAGGCCCATATTCGCCATTTTCTAGTTTTGGGGCTATTCAAGCACTGGGCTGCCCCCTAACACAAACCTATCCATGCCCAGGAGACTGCTCCAGCAACTGTTCCAGCTGAGGCCAAAGGCAGCCCAGGCCATTTTCTGGGCTTAGACTCGTTTTACTGTCTACTGGGAAAATGCTCCAGCACTGATGAATCAGGCAAGCTAGATCCATCAAACACTAAAACAAAACCAGAATTAAAATTGGAATCCAGATGATTTTCAGTAGAGTCCATTTTTAAGTCTTGGTATGTTGGAAACCACCACAGCCAGCACTTCAGGTGACAGCCAGTGTCAATACTTTTCAATCACAAACAGAACTCATTTAAATTCCTGCCAGCTTATGACATAACTTCAGATCACAGCTTGTTACCTTGGACTCAGTATTGTGCTAATGACAGCTGCCCCGCTTTTGATCAGCTCTGAGCAAAGGACATGTGTCTCCTGCGTTTCAATAAGCCAGATTCTGTCTGACTAGTTACCACGTCTGGCTCTTTGATTTGAAAAATGTTGGTGACAGAACAGAATAGAATGGGATGTATAAACGTAACCAAACCCTGTGCTAAAGAAAGGCAGCTTCTAGCTGGTTAGAGGGGAAAAGTCAATCTCTTTTGGGGGGCCCCCTTTCCCTCCACTGATTACCTGCGTTTCTCGCCTCCACTGCTGCAGGAGACTCAGGGAGTCTGCGTGGCTGCACTTGGAGAGTCCAGGGAGTTCCCAGCCTTCTTCTCATGCCAGAGTGGCTTCCAGGCACCATATCATGTCCAGGACGAAGAGGAGGCAGCTAAGCTCATCGGTGTGTTTCAGCAGGGAAAGGTTCATGTAGGGCCCTGGAACAGAGGGTCACAAAAGTGGAATCATTTTTTTTTGCTTGTTGTTTTTGAAAGTCTTTGCTTCTTATTGTACAAACAGACTCAAAAGAAATAGGAGGATATAAACCAATTGCTAGCTGGAAAAGAACCTGTCCTTGGGTCAGCTAAGAACAGGAGCTCCAGCACTGCGGGTTCACGCACCCTTGCACCCACTCTCCTCTGTCCTTTTCCTTCAGCATTTTGTTTGTCCAAGGAGAACCGCTAACGATCTGCCTGTCCTCTCCCAGCCAGCACTCTGGGGCTAGGCCTGAGCAGCGGGGTGCTGATAGCAGTGCCCTGTCCCCAGGAGCGAGCTGCCTCAGGCCAGGTCATTGAAGAAGCCATCCAGCAAGCTCTCAGCGAAGCCAGGTGAGAAGCAACCTAGGCCCTATCCTATGTTCACCCTGTGGTCTTGGGGAAATAAATGACTTCAGGGACACTGCCACAGGGGTTGTAGCACAGTTAACCTTGGGTGTGGATGAGCGCACAACAAGGCTTTCACCATGGTTTTATCGAACCTGAAGCTTGTTTGCAGGACTTTTTATGGTATGTGGTTATGGAGATAAATTATCTGCTAGCAGCAGTGCTTCTCCTCTGATGCTGTTTCAGCTCAGTTTGTTTAATCTCCAGTCATTTTCTTTATATTTGCAGGTGCAAAGGGATTACAGGCAAAGAACTGACCCCTTTTATGTTACAGAAGATCAATGAATTAACCGAAGGGAAATCACTGGACTCCAGTATCCTTTTACTGAATGGAGGGGGGAAGGAGTAGTGTACTTCCTATCTCCTCCAATAATGTTTGCTGAAAAATGCTGCTACTTTATTGACAGTCTAGCAAGTCTAATGCTTCATTATCTGCAAACAGATGAAAGCTCAGCAATTACATCCTGCTTTTACAGTATCACCCTTCCTGTCTTCATCCACTTTTGCATTAAAAATTGGAGGCCAGCACAGACAGCAGGCGGTCCAGAGCCAAAAGAGATCCCTCATGTCTGATCCCTGAGCTTGCCTGCTCTGTGATGGAGTCTCAGGACACTGTTGCCCATGGTGGGGTTGTACACTGGAAGATGTACATGGGCTGAATATCATGCTGCCTTATGCAACTCTTCATGCTAGTGCAGAGTAAGAGAAACTTGGAAGAAAAATACTCCTGTGTAGCATGAATCCTTTTGCACAGGCAAGAGGAAGTCAGATCTACTGGCTGGGATGCTGGTGTAGGATCTGAGAGAGCCAGGTTAACCTCTGCTGCCAGCCCTCTGGGAAACCTCATGGCTGGTCAATCAGGGCAGATAGGTAAAGGGGTTTGGGGATATTAGAGTTGTATGCTGCCACAAAATGGCATTTTCAAAGCCTCTGATACTTTGCTCTCAGTGCAGTTGATGAAAAATGGACAGGTAGATGAGACTTGGCAAAAATCTCAGTAGGTGTCTAGTTCTGGAAAAGATGGCTGAGATCTTTAAAAGTTTTTAGACTCTTAGCTCCAGTTTAGGCACTTCACCTCATCTTCTGTGAGGCCTTTGCTTCTACTCCCTATCTGTAAAATGGGGATGTTAGATTTACTCTCCATGGACACAGAAGGAGGAAGGTGATTACATTTAAAACATCAGAGTGTCCATGCAGTATTATAACCCAGCATATCTGCTTCAAAGGATTTTGGCATAGGGCAATCAAGTCTACCAAGCCTCACAGCATGCATTTCCTGTTGTCTCCCTCTAGGCAGTTCCTACATAGGATTCTGTCACATCAATCTTGTTGGTATTTTTTCTTTTCCTCAAAAAATTGCTATACAGACCTTGCCCTGATCCAGAACAATGCCAGAGTGGGCAGCTGCATTGCAGTGGCCCTGAGCAAACTGCAGAAAGCCAAGAGGAAGGGGAACCTGCCTCGGCAAGAGGACACAACCCCACCTCAGCCAGTGAGTCCCCTGCTGTCCTCCATGGAATGCCTAACTGCTGACAGCACTGAGGATAAATTTTTATCTATTTCCAAAAGTAAGAGGTGACTCAGCCAGAGACCAACCTTTCTGCTTTATGCTGGCAGACATTCTCTCTTTAGTTTTCCTTATTGTTCTCAGACAAATATCCTCTCCCACTCTATTTACAGAGAACGAACACTGATGATGGCCTAATCCCATTAAGTCTTAGACCATCAAATCCATTAAAACTTTAATCACCTTTTCACCTTTTATTGTGACCTTACATACAACTTCAACTGCATTGCTCTCAGTGCCAGGGAACTCTTGTGACTACAGCAGTAGACCTGGAAAAGGGTGGTGGTAGGAGGATATTTTGAGCTGCTGAGTCATACACATTTTATAAATATCTCCTTTTGTTGGCTTCCTGCTTGTGACTGCCAAAATTACAAGAGGTGCAGCATATCCCAAACAAGACCCATTATAACCCTAATATTCCATTCACTATCTTGGATTTCATGTGTGCTACATGATTTACAGCAAATCTATTTTAGGTAGTCTTTAGAGAGCTGAAAAAGTTTCTAAAACCCATTTGCAATAGGATTTGTTAACATAAAAGAGTGCAGTGACTCCAGAGGCAATAATCCAGCGTTTGAGAGACTGAGGAAAAAGAGAGCTGTATGACCCCAAAGAATCTGGGAACTTCCCATTTGTGGAGTTATGCTGCTTTTTCTGGTTTTGTGGGACAATAAGACAATGATCCATGAAGTTTCACTGGGTAGGGCAATTTCTTCTGGGAGCTTGCAAGAAATGACTGCATTTCCTGCCCACTTTTTCCCATATTCTTTCCTCCAACACCCCTCTCCCCCCTTACACAGCAATGCTTGAATCTTTCTGAGGTTTGGTATGTCAAAAATTTTCCTAAGGCTTCAAGGGCATTAACATGACCAGACCATGCAACTTCTTACTTTACTCTACGACCACTCAGTGAAACTGCCAGCACCCCTGTATGTACACAGTAACATCCTGCCATGCTGGAGCTGGTTATCAGCAGGCATGATTCAGAAAGCAACATTTAGAGAGATTTCCATTCTTTCTGATTAGGATTGTGTGGACCCCTGTCTAGCCAGTCAAAATAAGCACAGGACTTCACACTGTAAATGAGATAGCTTTCAAGAGGGTGGTAAAAGTGAAAAAAAGCAAAGGAAAACTAGAACTGTTCCCTTGAGTCCTTCCAACCACTTTTTACCTCTTTCTTCCCTTTAAAGGTGGTGATTGGAGGTATCAACGTTGACTTTATAGCCAAGGCGCAGAACTCTGTCATCCTGGTACTGTATCTATAGTAGCTTTGTTAGCACCACTGCCATCTCCAGCTACTTTTACAGGAGTACCAAGCCAAAGAAGGGGCTGGGGGGTGGGAAGAGATGGTGTCAGTGCATGTTATCCTTGTGTCTGTGAGCACACATGCACAAACATGGGAGGTGTAGTGCTGCATATTTGGTGCGTTGTCTAGGTGGGTAACGGGGTGATACATGTTGATCTGTCTGTTCACATGCTGAAAGTCACTGTCCCTACCACTCAAGACAAGAACAGAGCAATATATCATCCTTACAACTTCCACATGCCACTCTGGCCTTGACAGTCCGTGTTAAGGTACCTCAGGGCTATTCTCTGATGCCAAAAGCCCAAAGACCTGTTTTAGCAGAAGAGCTGCCCAGGTCACTCACAAAGCACACATGCAAAGAGCTAGAAACAACAGCTGAAGACACTCACTGTGCTCACCTGTAATTCAAGGACAGACCCTGTAGTGAGGAAATCCCCAGGTAAGAGCCAGTTATGGCTGCCTGGGGCTGTCTTAGCAATGGAAAGCAGCATGTGTCACATACACACACACAGATTGCTTTAAAAATATAGAACATTTAAAATGTCACTAGACCTTCTTCTCTCTGTCAGCGTGGTTTGACCAAGAAACAACCAAGAGACTAAAGTGGGACAGACTTGTAAACCTGGGACTTCCCCATTGCAAATGACAGCCCTTACATGGCCTACACAATTTTTGTTGAGCTATATAAGGTACCACAGTCTGAGGTGGTGGAGCTTGCTCATAATTTGTTTAGTGTCTCAAATTACCCTATGCTGATTGCTGAAGCAGAAACTTGTGGCCACCTCCTGCCTTCAAATGGGGCAATCTGTGAAGACCTCTCAGTCAGATAGGGAAAGACCTGCTGGGGAAGCTGTCATTAAGGAAGCTGGCTATTCAATGATATGGAGGCACAGGCCAAACAGTAATACAGTGGTCAAAGGTGACACATGCTGTGGTATCAGCTATGCAGGCTTGCAAAACTGAAAGTCCAACTACTTCAGCTGTGACCTAACTGATAACATACATGCCCCACACTGAGCTATCAGGGCAAGGAGCTAAGCTGCGACCAGGGGTGGCAAGCCACCTACTGGTGCGTCAGCAGCAAGTGCAGATCCCTGGATCTCCCGTGGCATGGTGGGGGGCAAGGGTGGCCACACACCCCAGTGGGAGCAGCTGACAAGGGAAAAGGAAAAAGGAATTTTTTAATGTTGCATTCAAAGGTGAGTTATTATCTGCCTATCTGCATAGCAGCGAGCCCTAGAGCTGAAGGCCCATCATGGCAGCTACCCAAATGCCAAGCTGCAGGAGGATTTGGGAACTGACAGCAAAAATGTTCCTGATGACAGCTAATGTGGTTATGCACAGAGGAAAAAACAGTCTCAGCAGTATTGCTCTGCTTTGGCTTTTAAAGACAGATTTTTCCAAAAAGCTCAGCACCCAGGAGGTCACACCCTTATGCATGTTGTATTTGTTGCAGAGCACTGGGGTACCCACTCGCACCTCATGCTGTCCCAGTTAGCAGGAAAGCAGCTATATTCTATACTGGTTTTAACTTCCACGTGGTTTTCAAAGCTATCCAGAAGCAAAGTGCCCTGTAAGTAACCATTTGCATATAGGTAACCCGTAGAGAAAGACACACGCTGTCTTGCTCAGGGAAAGGTGCTGGATGAAGCATTATGGTTATAATGTTCTTAGAATATCCAGGAGAGCAGAGTCTCACTTTTACATTAGGAAGTCAAGTCTCTTAGGACACAGAAAAAGGTCCTAGAGACTCTATCAATTCCCTGAAACCTTGCCAGAGAGCATCAACTCAGTCTCATTTCAAACCATCTCAGCAAGCCCATTTTCATCAAGTTCTTTCATCTCAGCCAGGCCCTCTTGAACGCAACGTAGAAGAGATGCCCCAGTACTGCTCAGACTGAGTTACCAGCTGAGCTGGCAAGGTGTGATAAGAGCCAGTCATTTCTTTGTCTTTACAAGCAGGCTGCTAGTTCATCTCTCAGTTGACCCACTTGCTACTTTAAAGAGACTTAGAATCTTCATTTCTTTTAGGTCTTGTAGGGTTGTACAACAGCAGAGAGCACCCATGGCTGGGTCCCCCAGTGGGAGGCTGGTACATCTGCTGTTAGGACAAAGCTTGGCTTAAAAAACCTGAAGCTCTGCCTTTGGGATGTGGGGGCAAACTAAAAGAGAAGATCTGCATGCCAAGCAAAGAAGGGAGCCCATGAGTATTTTCAACATACCTGCTGGTATCAGCTTCAAAAAATAGGTGATGGTACTGCATTAAGTAGAGCTTGTGCTTGTTACCAATGGTAGTTAGCACCCTCTTTTAATATTGAAATAGGGGCCAGTGTTCAAAGCCATGTTGTTTGACTTGCCTAAACAAGCATCCTTGCTTTTTACTTTGGGTAGGTATTTTTCCCTTGGCTGCTTCTATTATGGATAGTAAGTTCCAGAGTTAAAATAGGCATGCTCACTGCTTTGGAAATCTGCAGCACTCAGTAGGAGACAGTCACAGATGGAAATATCCTCATTCCTGGCAGTGCCAGTGGCAATTTGCAGGGAGCATAAGCAAATGTAATGGAGTGGCATTTGGGTTAATGAGGAGTGGCAAGTAGTGGAAAGGTGGACAGAGGCAATAGGTTGCTTATATGCAGTTCTGCTCAGGTTGTCTGAACAGTTCAGGGCTTGGAGAACTGCCAGGCAGAAGAGCAAAGGGGTCAAGAATTAGCATCAAGTCTTACAGACTGCACAACTGGGGAGAGTCACGGGAGACAAAAGAAGCCTGGGGGTAATAAAAGAGCATATTCACATGGGAGAGCAGCCTCTTACACTCACAGGACTGGATGGAGAAGAAAATATTGCCTACAAGGGACAGATGTACAGGTCCATGATTTCAAGGCTCAGCATGGTGGAAGAAGGGTCCCCAGAAAGCTTTGGTATGAGTTTTAAGAACCCCTAAGGATAGTGAGGGGTTGGAGGGAGAGCATTTTTTACCCTGAGATGGCAATACATTTGCTTGTTTAGGATGGGTAGAAGTGTTCACAAGCAAGAAAAGTGTGCATGTGCAGGGGTATTCTGGTGCACCTGGGCTGACACGAGAGTCTGGGCCAGGAGCTGCTGTGTATGGGCATGCACATGCTTCAACACTTGCCACTTAAACACTCAACCTACTCTTGAAAGCTCTGGATTATCCAGAGCTGTGAAGAACGGTATGAATGCCAGTGGCAAGCTGTCTTCAGAAATGGAAAATATGTTTCAGGGTTTTATGAAACAACAGCTTTAAAACCATTTGATAGTCAGTGATGAAGCCCAAAGAGATTAGAGCATTTACTGAGGTAGTTCTTCTGGCAGGAGAATTAGGAGGAGATGGGTGAGGGACTACCTGCATTCTGACAATTTGGCCATTTGTGACAGACTGACAGATGGACAGAGGAACAGAAGGCAGAGGCAGGAGAAAAGACAACAGGAGAAAAAGGAGAAATGGTAACCACACAGGTGGAGAAGGGTGTTTTTGATGAGGGAGATGTTTGGGAAGAGAAGGGTAAGTGAAAAAAGTATTCAGACACTGAAATAGATCCTTCCATAAGTAAAGTCTTGCCTACAAAGGACAGCACAGGCAAAGATGACAAAGCTTGTTTTATCTTCAAAGTGAAGAAAACAAAAACAAAGAACAACAACAGCAACACACCTGCTTACAAGTGAGAGCTAAGTGGCCTGGAAGGCAGTTGCAGAGCCCCATCAGGTCTGGGTCAGTAGCTCTGGAATCCCAGTGCTGATGTGAGCGAGTAAATTCAGAGGGCTGTTCATATTGACTGAAATGCTCATTAGCATTGTTCAAAGAGGTCTTAGCCAATAAGACCAAGATAGCAATGCATGGGGAGCCCAAGCTGATCTCCCCTCCTGGGAAGTGGGCCTTTGTCACCAGAGCTGAAGTGTGTACATGAGCTGTGGGAGTTTGCACTGCTCACAAACCCGTACCTAGATGGCTTCTGCCCCCTTGATTGTTGCCCTATCTTTCAGCAGCATCAACTTCGCTTCAAATGTTAATGGAGACACGGCATCTATGCCAAGTAGCTCTCCCAGCTTTGCTGATTAATAATTTATTCCTCCAGGGTGGCGGGCAAACGAATGCTGGAAGAGTGAGACGAACTTTTGGCGGCGTTGGAAGAAACTTGGCAGGTGCTAGTGCTTGGGTTTGCCTGTGGGTGCGTGCCAGCTGTGATTTGTCCTTTAGTGTTCCTTCAACAGCAGGAGCTCTTGAGCACTGTTGAGATGGGGGAATGGGCTAAAGTTGCACCAGGGGAGGTTTAGGTTGGATATTAGGAAAAATTTCTTTACTGAAAGGGTTGTTAGACATTGGAACAGGCTGCCCAGGGAAGTGGTTGAGTCACCATCCCTGGAGGTATTTAAAAGACATTTAGATGTAGAGCTTAGCGATTTGGTTTAGTGGAAGACCTGTTAGTGTTAGGTCATAGGTTGGATTAGGTGATCTTGAAGGTCTCTTCCAACCTAAATGATTCTGTGATTCTGTGATCTGGCAGCCAGTAGGCAATATACCAGGGCACAGACTGCCTGGGAAAGGCAGGGGCCACTCCAAAAAATAAGAGGGGAGGGAGTTGGGCAGTGAACAGGAAAAGAAAGGTCCTCAAATATGAAGTTAACTAGTATATAGTGACCTCAAATCAAAGTTAAATATGCATCAGTGATCTCCAATAACTGCTGAACAGCCTGATCCTCAGTTGTTGAATTAATGCCAGGTTGTAGTCGCAATAGAAGTATGTCTTGAGGAATGAATAGGCCTATTCAAAGATGATCATCCCATGCTCCAGGGACAAGAGGAGCTGGAGCACAGGAATTACTGTAGGAGAGAAAGGGCTACAGTCACTGGCAACAGCAAAGGATCACAACGTGCCTGGTGCTCCACCACAAGCAGTAGCAGACCTGTGTTTGCATACTGAAATTAGCAGGGGCACATTACAAAAAGATTTTAGGATTACTCTGGCTTGTTGACCTTTCCCAAATCTTCCTAACATAGCTCTACTATCACTTCAGATCACAAATGGGGAAGCTTGAGAAAAAAAAAATGCCACCCATCCACTGAGGTATAATTTGTGACAACCTGAAGGGAGAAAAGGAAGGGTTTTCTGTGATTCCATTCAGGTTCTGGTAAGATAGTGTGATGGGAACAGCAGCGTGGCAAGGCTGTGCACAGAAGCGATGTGGGCAAGTCTGCATGCTTGTGATGGGTAAAAGAAATGATGCCAGGGAAATGCATAAGTTTCCTCCTCCTTCTCTTTCCTCCACTCTTGGTGGTTCCAGAAACCCAGAGAATTCAGAGCTGCAGTGCGGCTGGCATCCGTAGATCATCCCAGCCCAGCCCAGCCAGTCTGGAGGGAGCTGCAGCCTTGAACATCCTGCTAGATGAGGATAGATGGGCATTAAGTTTTCCAGGAGAGGGCTTTCCTACAGACACTCATACTGCACAGGCTGCCATTGCATTCATAGTACTCTGACAGCTCTGTAAACATCTTTTGTTTCTATTTGCTTTTAGACTGCTTAAGCCGTCTTGGGCTGACTCCTCTCTTTCTATCAGCCATGGGGAAGGATGAACATTCAGAGTCCATCCTGCACTACTGTCACCACATGGTACGTTGCACAGTAATGGCACTTCAGAAGCATGGAGGTGATGCCATTACATAAAGGGAAAAACCCTTTTAACCCTGTCATAAGAGCCACCTTCCCTAAGGATAAGAGTGAGACCAACTCAATGCTCCTTTAGTTACAGACAATTAGAAAGCAAAGAGCCACCCCCAGAACACAGGCTAGATGTATGTACAGCTTGAAGTCTGAACCACGTGGTCTGAATTCAGCTCCAGGGAGCGGTGATTGAAGGAGAAAGAGATGCAAATCAGGAGAAACCATGAAAATGTCTAAGAAGACCTAAGCACAGCCAGAAAATATGCAAAGCCTGATCCTCAGGATAAACAAAGCAATGCCAAAACCAGCCTGATTTGGGTAAAGCATAAGATAGAGAAAGCCCAGAACTGGGCTCCAAGGCCGGACACCTCCTGGGCCCTCCGCATAGCTGCATACACCCTTAACTGTGCACTAGAGGAATACCTGACTTCAGCAGCAAGTTGTCCTCAGAGGCCGGGGAGCCGGGAGCAGCTGGAGCTCCCCAGGGGTGGCAGGGCAGAGCCTCACCAGCCAGGGAGCAGAGCAGGCCAGGAGAGCAACCTAGGCTACCAGGCACCTCTGTAGAGAAAAGACAGAGCTGAGGGCAAGCCAGGGGTGGGGGCTGGAGACCCCAGGTGAGGCTGGTCAGGGCTATTAAGGCCTATTAGTGCCTTGGGGCCCTGGTATCCAGACAGAAAGAGCACATGGGGCCTTAGTGCTGGCTACCCGAGCAGCTCAATAAAAGGAGCAATAGGAACAAGAACTCTCTCTGTATAAAGGCTTCATAGCTGCAGACCTATAATCCCTCCTCTACCCAAGCACAGCATGGTTTAAGCCATCAAAGGGAGCATTCTCCCACAGGAAGATGGAGCAGGACTACCTGCCCAGCTGCCAAGCAATCTTGGCCTGCAAGAAACATTACTGTCAGTGCTGGAGAGGACCTTGCCCTAATACCTCCAACTTCTCTGTGAACTACTCAGGGCAAAGCACTTCTCCATCCACATGTGTATCCCAAGAAACGCCCCGAATTCTCTCAGCAGATCATTCAAATGGCCCACAGAGGAAGGACACCTCACAGCTATGTCTATGACTGTTGTAAAAAGGGCTCCGAGGCTACCTTCAAAATCAGCCTCCCTGTCTGTGTGGTCATTGAGGTCGCTAACATAAGCGCTAGCTGGAGCTTGCCCCTAAGATGTGCCCGGCACACCATCAGATGTATCACATAAGCTACGGGAATGGATGGCTGGAGCAGGCAGTGCTTCAGCCGCTCTGCAGAGACACAACCTATGGAACTGCATGGCAGAGGCCTACTACGTTCATGTACTAAATCATTGCTTTGATCTTTGCCGTGGCTTCTCTTGCATTGCAAATATTAATAATTAGCCATCTGCCAGCACTGCTTAGACCAAGATACCTCTGAATTGTTGCTTGTCTTAAGGGAGAAGGGAGGTTGGAGGGAGAGCAGTGAGCTGGGCTGCTGCTACAAATCGGGTGGGCGCAGAGAAAGAATATTGAAGTTGAGCTGAGTGACAGGGAAGAGAAACGTGCTCTACTGATAACTGTTCTCCTTGTTTCAGGACATGAGTGCCGTCCTGCAGCTGGAGAGGAAGAGCACAGCCACTTACTGTGCTGTGATCACCAGTGCTGGGGAGCTGAGCGTTGGCTTGGGAGATATGGACATCCACCACCAGATAACAGAGCAATACGTATGCATGCCAGCTGATTTGTAACCTTCTGCTTATGAGAAGGAGCGTGGAGGTGTGACAAAAAACAGCTAGTGAAGCTGTAGCAGGAGGGAGTGGGTGTGTGTAGGGAACATGGGAAATCCTAAAGTTAACCCCAGACATTGGCCACTGAGATTGCAGCATGGCAAGCTACCAGAGCTACCTGTTGCTGCTTACCCAGATGGAGCATGACATGTAAGCCAGAAGCCTTTTCATTGACAAATCCCAGTTAACCTATCATTTTTTGCACCTTAAAGCCAGCAGTAAACCCAGTCTACCTGCAGAAATTATATTTCCCCCTTTAGGAAAACAAACAAACAAAACAACAACAACAAAACATGGACAGAACACTGCTTAAAGAAAGTTTTACTATTCTGTCCCCTCCCCACCATCCTGGTTTCTTTCTACGTGCTGAGTCGTATAAACCGGCACTGCTTCTCAGCACATCCAAACCTTCAAAACATGAGGGCTAATGGAAACAGTAATTACAGACTGATTCAGTGAAACCCCCATCACTGCACCCTCTTTCCCCACTCATTCTGCTGTCAACAGAACAAAAGCCTGTACTTCATGACTGACAGCAACATGAAAGTTAAGTGCAATTTACTTACCGGTGGGCTCCCCATGAGGTGGAGGCTTTGTAGGAAAAAACATGGTCATTGCTTCCACTTCCATCCCCACCCTGCCTCTCCCAAGCCTTGGCACAGAAAACCATTACACGACAGACTAATTCTCCTGAGCTTTATGAAACAGCTGTGGCCAGTGGAAACTCTGAACCAATCTTCTGCTGCAAAGTGCATTTTGGCAGCCCTTCTTTCAGCCAGGATTAGCGGAGACACAGGAGGAAGGCTGCATGAGTGCCTATAGCACTGGCCTGGGGTTTAGGCAGTGGTCGTGCAGCCTCAGAGAGCCAAGGAGGGAACATCAGCTCCCCACTCTACTTGCTTTGCAGATAGCAGCAACAGAGCGCTGTGTTGAACAGTGCTGTAGCCATGGGGCTAAACATAAAGATGGACAGGCCATGAACAGACAAAAGGAAATTTAATGTGATAAAAACACACACACAAAAAAAAAACCACAACAAAGAGCCAGTCTGTGTGCCCCCACAAAGGGATGGCTTAAGTCATCTTCCTCCACCCAGAAAGGGAGCTACAGGCCAAAAGCCTGCATCTTACTGGGGTTGTTAGCACCAAGTTCAGAAAGAAAACACACTTTCAGACATGGTGCTCACTTTTACTTCTTCTCCAAGACTGGTTTTCCTGCTGGCGTTGTACTTCCCCTCTTCTCTCAGCCTGTCTGGTCATTGCAGGAGCTGTTGCAAAGCCCTTCTCAGGCCCTAAGTCTCTCTGTTGTGTAGGAATGAAATGATGAGGCCACCTCATCCAGCTTTGTGAGCTCCACTCAGTGGGCTGGCCCCCTGAAGGTTCGCTGCTGCATCAGCAAGCTTAGCTTACAGGTGTCCCTTTGTGGCTCCAGGCCTCTGTCCCCTATCCCTGTGCAACTCAGTAGGATGGCAAGTAAAACACTGTGATGAACCAGCTGTCTCAGGAGGCACTGTGTACTTAGGACATCTAAAGGACCCAGGCAGCAAGTGAAGGTGTAGTCAAGCCAGGCAGAGCACAGGGAGTCCTACAGTGACATGAAATAGCAGCATTGCCTCTCCCTGTAGGTCTCTGACTGACCCAGGGGTATCAAAGTGCTCTAGTGAGGACCAGCAACTAATTTTCTCTGCTGGAGGGGCCCTGCCAGTTGAGTTCACCTCTTAATGACGGGGAGCAAGGGAACAAGAAGGGGAGGAAAAGAGGTAAATGGAGAGATCCACTTTCCTTAGGGAATCACTCCTTTAGGTTCATGCGTGCATCTAAAAACTGCAATACGAGTGAAAATCCTACATCCTGAGTCTGAATAGCAATCATGTTGTCCCTCTGCAATGACTGAAGCTGTCTCTGCTCTGTGTCCTGGATTTTCACTAGGTGTCCCAGTTCAAGGAGAACCTGTGCCAGGCCCCGCTAGTTTGCATTGATGGAAACGTGCCTCTTTCCACTATTCAGTACGTCTGCCAACTAGCTAGAGAGCATCAGCTAGCAGGTAAGGAGAGCTTGCCCAGTCCTGGCCCCATAGCTCCTACCAGTGTGTGCACCAGGACACTCCGCACACCCCGAGCACCCTCCACTGCTGCTTGCTGGAGATACCCAGCTCTTGCCTGACATGCTGGCAGGGGCCTTTCAGGGCTCCTTTCTATACACTGCTGCTTTATTTCAAATGGTTGAAGCATTTCTGCTTTCTCTGAGTTTGTCTCATCCTGCAGCTAAATCACATTTCCTGTAGTGTAGGAGCTATAGCCCTTCAGGGCTGCCAGAAAAAGCTGCTCTCTTTGCCTTTAATCTCAAGGCTAGCGCAGATGTGTGTGCTTCTGCCAGTTTGAGCGGCAGTGTAGTTTGCTTCTCAGAATAAGTGCTAAAGCATCACTTGAGAGGATTTCTCTCCCACTTCCCAAAAAATACATAGCCCCTCCCCCAGTATGCTGAGGACCCTTCACAAGGCTTCCTGAACCTTTGGAGTTACACCTTCATTTTTAAAAGCAGACCCTGAAGAAGAAGGAGACAATGTTCTTAAAACCTGGCAGAGGCTCCAAAACCAGCTGAAACGAGTAACAGACCTGAAGTCTGATTATGTCATTCCAGAGCCAGAAGCAGCCGTGTCATTGCTGAGCAACAGAAAGGAAAACTGGGGAGACCTGGTCCCCAGCAGGGGGGAAATAGTATTTAAGCTTCTGACACATTGCACATATAACCCCAGTTGTGCAGATCTCACTAAGCCTTCTGCACTGCATCCTGCTCTGATATAGCTATGAACCACTGACTAATTAATGAATTAACTAACCAATTGCAATGTTGTTTTTAAGTGTGCTATGAGCCAACAGATGAGAACAAGGCTTCTAAGCCATTCCTCTCAGACAGCTGGAAAGCACTTACGTACATTTCCCCCAACCTTCAAGAGCTAAGAGCAATAAATCGGACCCTTGGGAACCCTCTGCCAGCAGGTATTGAACACTCAGAAGAGTCGATCACATTTTCAGATAATCTGGACCCTGGAGAGAGTGTTTTCCTCCCCATCTCCCGTTTCAATCAAATTGAGTTATAACACAGTGGGAATTCATAAGCAGTCCTGGCATCTTCCACCTTACAGCCAGCTCTGCATGGGTTGCATGGCCCAGGCCAGACTGATGATCTATCAAAGAGTGCAGTAGGCCTAGGGTGGATCCTCGTCCAAAACAAGAGATCCCATTTTCCTCACTTCACCATCCAAACAAGAACAATCTCTAGTTTATAAATGTCTCAGTGAAGCACGATGCTCTGAGGACACCTGTCCCAACAGTACCACCCTCTGGAGAAATGAAATACCCCACCATATGCAGATGGAGGTCCAAAAGCATTAAGACAAGAAAGTCATGCTTTTTTTTTAACAGTTTTTTGATCTCTACATACATGCCTGTAGCCCCATGACGGTGGTTTCCCCAGCATAGGATAGATAATATGGAAATCTAATGTTGGAGAATTTCATGTTTCCTATGATTCAAAGAAAAAACAAACAAACCACATTTTGCTAGTGCTCATAACTAATTATGCTCATAAATAGGAGTAGTAGGAGTAGGAGCCCACAAAAGAGCCAGCTGAGAACCTTTAAGGTTACACCGCAGTTTTTCCTCCCTGCTGTCTAAAGAGCTGCCGTCCAGGTTGGAGGATGTTATCAAGACAGCGATGGCCTTGGCCTGCCCTTTGCTGGCCCACCTGCACTGTGTGGTGGTGACCCTCGGCACTCACGGCGTCCTCCTGTGTGGCAAGAGCCTGGGTGGGAGCATCTCACTTCGTCCAGCAGCTCACGAACAGGTAAGGACATGGAAAACAAACTGGGCTCCCATCTGCTTCTGTCTGGGATCGTACAGCACCGTAGCTATTTCTGGTGGCGAAGCAGCAATGCTGGGAAACATGGCATCACTGTTGGCAAATGTTCGTGTTTGGGGGTGGAATACACAGCTCTCAGGATTAGCGAAGAAAATCATGTTGTCTGTCCTTCTGGCTCCTGCAGCAGTGCTTATAGCCAGCTCATTTTAAATGTGCTTCCCTGAATATTCATGACTGCAAGCTTCATTTTCAGGAGCTTAAATCACTGATCCCCTTCAAACTGTGAAAAAGATTATTAAGATTATTGGCTTATGGTTATCTCCCCCACACCTTTTTTTTTT
>VXAA01007181.1:64360-82076 GCA_013399115.1 Anseranas semipalmata
CCCGGAGCTGGGGGGCCCCCAGAAGCCCCTCAGCCAGCTGGAGGTGGCGGGGACGACCTGCCCGGGCAGGGTGCAGAGGGCAGCCACTCCCTGGCCAGAGCATGGGAGGCGATGGCTGAGCCCCCCCCCAGCTCCGGGGCCCCCAGCAAGGCCACGCGCAGCGGCCAGCAGNGCCAGCAGGACCCCCCCAGCGAGCCCCGCAGGCGCCCGCCGCAGCCCTCCCGCAGCAGGAGCCTGGGGCTGAGCCACCACCTGAAGGGCCACGGGAAGTTCAACGCCGACACGGTAAGCATGGGTGGTCCTCGCCTCTCGTGACTACGTGAACGGGTGGGATGAGCGTTTGCTGCTGGATGTCCGGTTTTCATTTAAAACAGTAAAATGATGGAAAAACCTGCACTAGGGGGACACGCCGTTCCCCAGGCTTTAGGCTGAACACCAAACCGGGGCCGGGGGGCTGGAGGCCGGGCAGCGGCTGGGCCTCCACCTCCCTGCCTCCCCCTGCAGCACTCCTGCCGCGGCATCCAGAGCCGGCCCTGCCAGAAGCCCTCGGACTGCGGCGGCTGCCTGGGGCTCTACACCTGCAAGCCGCCCGCCAGCACCTGCGGCCTGAAAGCCGTCTCCTGGCAGAGAGGTAGGCGGCGTGCCCCGCGGCACCACGCGCGGGCTCTGCGCGGCCCCGAGGCCGGAGCCAGCCCGGCCGCTCTCTGGGCTCTGTCTTCGCAGGTGGGTTCCTGCGGAGCATCCGGAGCACCGAGGGGCGACGCAGCTCGACGTGAAGCTGGAGGGGCTGTCCTGCAGCTGAGACCAGCGTTTCCTGTCTGAGCTTCACTTAAAATCCTTAATTACACAGCTGTAAATGTTTCTTTCACTGTGCTTGTCACGCTGTCTGGTTTTTAACACCCCCGGATGCTGTACGCTGGGTAGGTTTGAGTCCCGCTTTCCTTAGCGCTGCCAACAAAATACTGAGTGGCTGCAGAGCCCTGTGCTGGCAGCGCATGTGCGGAGCAGTCCTGCTCCACACAGCCCCCAAATGACACAGAGGTGGCTATTTTACGGCTCATTTTATTCTGGGCTACTAGGATACGGCAGGTAAAGCTGCCAGTGCTTGAGCCCAGTCACACACACACTCACATCCCAGCAGTCTGTTCGCATCGGGCACCCTGGGAAGCCACGCTGCGGTTTCCTTTGCTGGCACTGTACACGGTGCCCGTTTTCCACGCTCAGTGCTCCCGAGGGGCAGCCCGCAGGCTCCCCCAGCCAGTCCTGCGAGCCCATCCCAGGGAGGACAACCCCAGCCCGGCTGCCCCACAGCACGGACCTTCCTCCTCCACAGCACTGGGCTCACGTCCTGCTCGCCCTCCACCTCCGCAGGCTGGTGGCCACTGCAGAGCCACCTTCATGGCCCGTCCAGCCTGGCTTTAAATCCTGCCGGCTTCCCTGATCCTCGCACCGCCCCCGTCCTCATACCGCACCTCTCTGTGTTTTTGCATGTCGCATCTGATGCAGCAGCTCCTGCCACCTCAGCAGCCTCCCTGCCTCTCCTGCGTTGCACAGCTCACCTGCGAGCACAGCCACCACCCCGCTCCTCTCGCCGCCAAGGCTTTATTGCTTTGTAAAGCGCTCGGAGGCAGAGGCTGTGGTAAAGAGCGTGGCACCGTGTGCCGAATCGGGCTAAGAGCAACCACAGCATCAGACGCTCTGTGTAAGGTCACCAGCCCTGCAGCTCCTCCTCACTGCAGGGACTGCTCGCCGCCCCAGCTGCACGTTGGCTTTGCTCATCCCACCCTCGTGCTGCTCCAGGTGCCCTGCGTACAGGCTGGGGAGCACAGAGATGCAGGTCCTGTCCTCCTCCCTCCCCGGCACGCCACCACTGCTGTCCCACGTCTGTGGTGGTCACCACGCAATGGCAAAGGTTGAGGCCAGAGGTATTCTGGTCCAAGCCCCTTGCTCAGCCAGGGCCACCTGGAGCCCCTACCCACCGTACCTGGTCCCCAGACAGTGGCACATGTGGCAGACAGCATGTCCCACTGCACTGGGAGCCCCCGAAGCACCGTCTCTCCAAGCGTTCATCCCTCCACCAGCCTGCCCACCCTTGGAAGTGGGAAAGCCCACTGACCACGGGGCACTCGGGCTGTTTCCAAGCCCCCTGGCAGCCTCGTGCCACACAGTGCAGCAGGGCTGCCCGCAGCGAGGGGCACGGCACGCAGCCCTCGCCCTGCCGCCCCAGAGCTGAGGAGGAGATCTGCCCTCAGCTGCAGCCTGGCTGCCCTTGTGTCCTCTCTGGCGGAGACCCAAGGAAGGGCATGCCTGCCTGCATGCAGCACCACCTGACTGAAAGGGGTCTCCGGAGCCAGACCCCGCAGGTGAGCTCCCCTTCGGGCTCCCTCTGCAAGCAGCCTGGGTGAGGGAAGAAGGCCAACGCTCCGGGGCGTGCGGGACGGCCCAGCCAAGGGCTCAGCCGCTAGATGTCCCCTCCGGCCCACACTCCGCACCGGGCAGGTGGGTGGGCAGACACAGCTCTCCCCCCAAAAACACCCCAGGGGCTGCATGCCTTTTACACCACTCACGTTTAATTACACTGCGTAAGGAAAGGCCTCTCCTCGCGCCAGGACCCCCCGGCACAGCCAGCCCGGCAGGTGGCTGGCCGATCACATCCTCAGTAGGTTTAGTGGTTCCCCCTCAGCCCTTCTGCTTGCTCGGAAGCTCCTCCTGGTCAGTCCACATCATCCCTGCAGTCCTCAGCGTCTTCACTTTGCAGAGACCTATGTCCACACACCTCTGTTCCTCCCCTCCTTGGTGCTCAAGCTCTGCCAGCTCAGTCTCATGGGAGGCCCACTCTGGCCTCCTGCAGCACCACGCGGAGAGGAGGCAGGGCAAGAGGCATCGGTTAATATTTGTTCTAACCCCAATATAAATAGAAAAATACAACAAAACAAAAGAATTGACTAGCTAAGAGATCCAATCTGCTGGGATGTCTGCAACGTGCTAGTGCAGAGTTCAGAGTGTGCTTGGTCCAGTGCATGGTACTGTAGATATCCAGAGACCTGTCCCGGCAGCCCCGCAGCCATCAAATCTTCCCATGGCACCACACGTCTGTGTATGTGCATCCCGGCCGTGGTCAGCTTGCCCAAGGCTGTTGGCCCCTGGGAACAGGCCAAATGGGAATGGTTGATACGTCTGATTTGTTGCTGTTAAATGGTAAAGCCATTCTCTTCTGTGGAACAAGGATGTGCTTCGCTCTTACTTTTTGTGGAGGAATTTCATTTTGCTACCTGAAGAGATGGAGAAAGGAAAACGGACTTCCGTCAGTGACAGGCAAAACAAGTGTCACTCTCCCCAACACCGCCGTCCCAGCAAGCCTGTACAGAGAAGCGCCTCTGCTGCCAGCCCTGGGTCCTTACCTACAGCCACCTGCCTTGCAAAGCTGGAAGCAGGTGCCTGCAGAGCAGGTCACACCTCTGCCCATGCCCTGGGAGCAGCACTGCAGATTGGGGCCCTGCAAGCCCCCAGGCACACCCTCCAGAGCCCATTTGCCCAGCAGTCCTGGAAGGGGAAGGTATTACTGAGCTCACTTGGCTGGAGTGCATGCTTAAGAGGCAGGGTACACCAGCCTCACAGACAACACCACTCTTTAAATGACCAACAAATACCTGAGGGCCAGGGATGCGATCTGAACAGAATATCCAGCTCTCTTAGCCATGGTGTCCAATGAACTTCTATCAAGAACTTCTAACCTCAGTATGGAGCTCTTGTCTAACCACCCTTACAGTGCACAATGGCTTCAGCCTTAGGATGCTCCCGGGCAACTCCCAGCACTGATCCTTCAGGGTAAACCTGAAGTCCACGGGAATGTGTCACACACCACCAGGAACTGCATCCACCACCCACAAGTTACAGATTGCTCCATTATCTCCTCAGACCTGCCTGTATCCTTTGGGAGACACAGCTCATGGACCAAACTTTGGTTCCCCATGAGCCTCCAGATAAGTGGCAGACTGGGAAGCAGAGCCAACAGTATGCCAGAGCAGGGATATATGGCCAGGCACTGATCACTCACTCAGCACACGGCTCTGCAGGAAGCCACACTGAGTCACTAGCAGAGTCCTGCCACCCTTCAGCAGCTTCTCTGCTGCCAAATCTCAAGGCAACAAGAATCCCAAGCTTTCTGAGAAGCCGGTGGTTTTGTTGGTCCCTTACCTAGTCCTTTCAGGAACCTATTGACTCCACTCTGCTCCCCACTGGGAAGTGTTTCCAGGTACTCCTGAGCCCGTACCTCAAACAGACCTGCAGGAAGAAAGAAGTCAACAACCTCTATTTTGCTTCTCTATAAATAAAAGGAATAATGTGCATCTGAAAGCATACTGTCCCAGCTTACCAATAAACTTGCACATGAGGGGGAACAACTCACCCAACCTCCTCCACTTGCTGAGTCCTGGGACAGGAGCTTTGTTCTGTGTCTGTAGGGTTCCCAGCAAATGAGCCCTGCTACCACCTCCTGCCCACCACTGCAAGGCTGACTGATCTTTTGTACCTCACACAGGGAGAGACAAAACCTCTGTTCACTCTGCTACAAACACAGCTAAGTCCAGAAAGTGAGATCATCTGTGGAAGTGTAATTTAGGAGCCACATTTTACCACACTGCTCTTTTACTCAGCCACCAATTCAAGTGTCCACTGCTCATTAGCGCCTGGGAGGAAACTGCTAAGCTAGCACTGAGCAGCAGCACGGATGAGAAACTCGAGCTGTCAGTAGACTCCTAGGGACAGTGAGATAACAGGAGTGAAACAACAGAAGCAGCTCAGGGAAGGACACAAACATCCATATTTTCTAGTGCCAAAACAGCCATAACCAACCCAGGTAGTTCTTCCCCTAAATGTTTCCCTTCCGCTATGCCTAGCAGGAGGGACTGCGATAACAAATGTCGTTCCAGCAGTGTACCCATTCTGTGACAGTCCCAATGGGAATTCAATGTGGAATGGAAGAGGCACATCCATGGAGGATACCACTTATGTCCCCCACTGCAGTGGTAAAGGGTGGCTGTAACCCCAGTGAGAAACTACCAGATCACACATAAGAAGTCCCTGTTCTCCAGTGTCTGGTTCCTCTGCACCATGCAAACACTACGTCTCACTACTCTCTCGTGAGGGGAAGATAAGTGAACAGAGACAAAAAATTCCTGGACAACTTCCTGAAAGCTGCACAAGGATGTCAGAAAGTTGAAACCATCAGCCTGCACTGGCGGTTCCCTACCACCTCCCTCACAGTGTCCCTGCACAGGCACTGCAGCCTCTGGCCATGATGCTGGAGATGGAGCTGGTGGCATCTCCTGGCTCTCCTGGAGTGACAGCAGAGTTTCCTGGACTGCAGAGCCCCTCACCTCTGACACCCTGCTTCCGCAGCTCCCGCTCCTGGATGAAGCCCCCGAACATCTGCGTCTCCATGAAGACCTCCAGGAAGCGTCGGAGGCTCTTGGAGGAGACGGACTTGCGGAAAGCCTCGCGCTGCAGAGTCCGCTCCTCTCGCTCACTGGGGGTCAGGAAGAGGGAGTAGTGGCCCACGATCTCCACAAAGAAACGGACAAAGGCCTCAGACACCACCTCGTTCAAAGGGCTGGTCTCTGAGGAGAGGAGAAAGAGGTGGCACTGAGGACAGCGCTGTAAGGATGTGCTAGGAAAAATCATGTTCTCCTTTACTTATCTGTATACACAGTATACACAGGGCCGTACCAGTCCTGGGAACAAACTCTGCAGCTTTTTTTTTTTGCCATGGAAAAGGACTGGGCTGCTATTACTCTGAAAGTCACCCAGCTTTGTCTTGGCTCCAGGATATGCCCACACTGCCCCCCGAAGAGCTGTCTCAGCCCAGTCACTTGCAAGCTGCACTGCTGCCTCTGGGACTGTAGCTATGCGTGTGCTGTCCACTGGAGGAGTCTGCATCTTTCACACCATCAAGAGCAGAAAGCCTGTGTAATCCCCACCTGAAAGGATTACAGATGTTCCCTGGAGCCGTAAGGGAAGGAAGAACGAGGCCAGGAAGGGGATAAGCACTGTTTCTCTTTGCACAAAGAGAAATGGTTTCCAGTGCAATGGAATATTTAATAAAGGTTCAAGCACAATCCTGACCTACCTCTAATTTCTGTGGTGCTAAATTCCATGTGAACCTAGCTCTCCTCTAAGAAGTGACAGGAGAAAAAAGGGGCAGGAAGAGACATGGTTTTAAGCTGAATGGCACTGTGCTTTACCCTGCTTGCCATTCACGGAGCCTTCCTCCTTGTCGCTTGCCAGCTCGTTCCTCTGCTCCAAGATGTGCTCTAAGGCGGCCTGCAGCTTCCGGGGCAGGATGGAGTCCTCATCTTCCATCTGCAAAACAGAGACAGCCACCTCCTCAGGGCCCGGGGCCAGGACACGGCCGGCTCCTGGTTCAGATCCTATCCAGTCCCTGACACGGCAGGGGGAGCACTAAAAATGAATGGTGTGGAGAGGGAGAGGGAAAACTCCTGATACACTTGGCACTTTCCCAGCACCTCCCAGTCAGGGCTGTCAAGAAGCATAAGAGGGAAGAGAAAGGGGGTCTCTCTTCCCAAATACTGTCCCATTCTGGGAGAATTTCAGGTGTCCGACCCCAGAGGCTACCTGCCAGGGCTCACCGTTGGCCGCCCCATCCGTCTGCGAGCACTCCCACCGCCACGAAGAAGGCTGATCCGAACAATGCTGGCATGTGGCCAGGTGGGCGCAACCGCTCGCTTAGCCGTGCTCAGACACCGGTCACGTTCTGGAGGCTCAACAAGTTCCCGTAGCGCAACCAAAGCCAGGAGCTGCCAGTGAGCGCGTGTGAGCTCTCACCAGCCCTGGCTGAGACAACACAATTCAGCTGAAGCCTCCAGAAGAGAGGTGTGAGGTACAGCATTTGACCCCACACCTGCTCCAGACAATCTTGTCCGCACAGCTAGATCCCCATTTACCGGCTTTCTACTTGTGACCCACCCAGTGCAGGGACTGGAGCAAGAAATCACAAACCCCTAGGGCAGGAAGCGATGCAAAGAAATCATCAAGGCCCCCATCCCTGCTCAGGGCAGGGTGCGAGAGGAGAGGGACTGACAGACACACACTGGGAGAATCAGGGCTCTCTGGGAGTCACAGCTGCTCCCCATCAGACACTGCTCAGCTGAGGCTTTTCAGTTCTGCCCCCATCTTACAGGATGTCACTGAAGGACCTGCAGTACCCAAGTGCCGTGCTTTCTCCTCTTTAAAAAAAAGAGAACGAGAGATCATGCATAGTAATTCACACAGTCTGTGAATCTGTGGTTTGGGACTGTGGTATTATTTAAGGATGCAGCAACCACTATAACACTGCTAACCACAAATCCTGCCTCAGTTTGTGTGGGGAGTAAGCAATTTGGCCAGCCAGGCAGGTCAGCAAATCCAAACGGAGCTAAGGTGTGGTGGAGGAAGGGGACGGAAGATGCAGGATATGAAATAGTTCTGCTCACCTGTCTCAGAAACCGGTTATTTACAAGGTCAACGACAAGGACCTAAGAATGAGAGAACAAGAATGCAAATCATTATTTTCATCCTCAGTTTATCTTGATCCACAACTGCTCTGGAGGAAACACTTGAGCCCTGGCCCTGCTCCTCCTAACCACGGCGGCAGCTGGAGGAGGCACACAGGCGAGCCAAGAGCGGGGCCCTTGTTGCGGCTTTCTAACGACTTCACCACAAACCACAGAGCAGCCTGGACAAGCAGAGGCTGTTGTCCCAGCCCAGCCCACCGCTCCTCGCTGCCTCGGCTCCGCCACTGCTAGCACCCGTAATTCGTTCCTGGCAGACTTCGCACTTAGCCCCCAGACAACGTTATCCAGAGACCAACAGAAACTTTTAAAAAATAATCTCCTACCAGCAGCAGCCCTGCTGTGGGAGATCCCAGCTCCCTGTTCCCAGGCTCTGGAGAAGGCAGAGCCCAGAACTCTGCCTCACAGTGGGACACGGGGGTCTTCTGGCTGCAGGAGCCAGAGGACGAGAGCTCGATCCCTCTGTGCCATCAGCCACCATGTGGCAACTGGCAGCTTTCTGTGGTGACACCACAACCCTGCCTTACAACACTGGAGGTAAATGTGGCTCTCAATAGCAGCCTTTCTGGGACAGAAGACAGCTCAGCCTGCTGGAGAAACACTGTGAAGAGCATGGCTCACCTCCTCCACCGGGAGCTCCTTCAGGCGGGGCAGGGAGCTGGAGAGCAGGCCGATAAGGAAGGGGGTGGGCGAGCACACGATGTCGATCATGGAAGGCGGCAGCACGGGGATGTAGGTGTGCTGCCAGGTGAAGGGGTACAGGAGGGCCACCGTAGCGTGGCAACACTTGGAGAGGGTGCTGGAAGACAAAACACAGCCAAGGGCAAGAGCAGGTCAGTCGGGAGGTGAGTGGCACTCACCGGCAATCAGGGCTCTTTCAATTGTTCCCTGATTGAGCTCTGTAATTACTAGGCACGTTCCCAAATTTCTGTCCCCATTTTTCAACTTCAGGTGCAATAACCTGTGGCTGGAACCCAGGTTAGGAAGGATGATCCTGCCCCATGCACACATGACAAGAGACAAGCCCCACTGAATCCAGCATCTGCTCCCCCAGTGCCTTGGTGGGAAATACCCAAAGACGTGGGGTCTTCCATGCTACTGCCCTTCATTTAAGAAATGTGCCTCTGTGACCGTTCCCATGGGAAAGCCACAGGTTTGAATACACAGGGCCTATACTGTCCAGAACAGCATACAGCCGTGGGGCACTGTGCAAAGCCCTGGACAGAACCTGCAGCCGTGAGGTCCCCAGGTACTCCTGGCAGGCAGGATGCTCCATCCCTGCCCCTCGGCTTGGGCAGCGCACCTGCTTTGTCTTTGGGCAACCCTCAGCACGCCAACAGCATGCTTTTCTCCAGGTCCCAGGCACACTGATAGCTCTTAGTGGCCAAGCTGGAGCACAAGGGGAAGTAGGATGCAGCGGTCTCCAGCCCGCAGCTGGCAGGGCATCCTGCAGCTGGTGGAGCCTGCTGAGATTACTCAGAACCACAGGAAACTGGGAAAGTGAAATCTGAGGAGGGGAGCACATGGCCGGCCTCTGCATGGTGCTGCCCGCGGCTCACGGGACCGCAGCCTTCCTTCTTCCCCCTTCAAATCCTACCAGCGGCCCTGCTGCAAGTGCCTTTGCTGACACCTTCCAAGAGAGTCTGTCCAGGAACCCCACCGGCTCCCTGGCGGGAGGCAGCAACGTCTGCGGTCAGTCACGGGAATACGTGGAGCTCGCCGCAGGGCACCAGTGACTCATCTGCTCTGGGTCTGGAAGCACTTGTATGTGTCGAGGGAGGGGGAAGGCTCGCCACTATAAACCGTGTATGTAACGTCATTTTGTTTTACTAGCATCCAGGTCCTGAAAGGCTGGAGGAGGGGAGAGAGGCTGGTGTGGCCTGGAGGAACCACGTGGCTGGGCAGTGTGTGCAGCTGGCTTGTGTTAAACTCCACAGGGGAATTTACACCGAGCAACCCGGATCTGGCAGTTTATTGCTCACATGAAACGAGAGGGAAGGGGGGCGATGGGTGTGGGCTTGAGCTCCCTCCAAAAAGCTAAGCCTGCTTTCCCTCCTCCTCCTGCTCCAGCAAAGCCTGGTGAACGTGAATTCCCGCACCACAACGCTAACACAAGCCGAGTGTTGAAGTATCGTGGCTTGGCTACAGCTGGCTGGCTTTCCTCAGATAAATTCAGTTTAGCAGAACATGATTACGGTTGCTGGGACATCAGTGTGACCATATGCAGAAAGCAGGCAGTAAACATTGTTGAACACATGACGCTTTTGGAGATAAGTAGATCCCAGAGGAGAGGCTGGAATCCGCTTGACGTGAGAATTTTATCTAGGACTGCAACAGGTAGGGATGGGGTGCTTGGGAGGGACCCTTGAGATGTGTGTGCTGAGGACGTCTCTTCACAAGATGGGCACAGTTTCCTCTGTGCTCACAGAGGTTTATCTTTCTTAAGGGGATACTGTATAAAAACAGAGGAGGACCCTTCAAAGGCTGTGTCACAGGCTAGTACCTCTAAGCCTTTAGAGAGGAAAAAAAGCCAGTTCCCCATCCTTGCTCAGGAAGCTCTTAGAGCATCCTTCTCCTTTCTCTGCATTCACTCCTGCTGGCTGCCCTGATGTTGCTGCTCCCAAGCTGTGCCTGCCCCCATCACCAAGCCCGTGTCTGCTAGACTTGCTGAAAGCTGACCAGCACAGCTGACTGCACCCCACACATGCAAGGTAGATGATGAATCAGAGAGGAACAAAATGAAAATAATGAGATAATAAAACACAGAGCTAGTAATAAACACTAACATTTACAAAACAATACAAAACAACCCAACCCCCACTGAAGAAATATGGGATCAGTATCAGAGCAGATTTCTTTTCTTGTAACTTTCATACATGCTAAACCTGAAAGGAACTGCAACAAAAGTAGATGTGCCATGTTAGAAGTGCTCTCCAAGTTAATGGCACCCTTTAAAAACTGTCTCCTTCAAGGTGGTGTTACTTGTGCACCCATAAATTTCAGGCCATGTTAGCAGGTGCAAAAGTAGGGCTTCTCTTCCCCTCCATTACTGCATAGCATATTTTCCACTCCTCAATTTCTGACTCATAACAGCCACAGCAATCACAACGGCAGTGTTACTGTGAAAGCTGCAGGAACTCCTCCTCCTTCTACCACCTGTGCACAGCACTGTGTCATTGCTCTCAGACTACCACCACTGGATGTCCTCTTCTTTGTGCACAGGCTGAATGTGGAAGCATTACAAGTTTCACCCTTGTCACAAATCCTGGATCTTGAAGGCACATTTTACTTGCGTGCCTAAAGGTGGGAACTGACATAACAGACAGCATGTGAAAACCAATGGGAAGGGCCTTTGTGATTCCAGACAGCTCCATGGAAGAACAGCGAGCAGCTGAAGTACATGGTTATTTATGGCATGGTGAGATATTATGGCGTGCTGTCTCCCAGTGTATTTATGGTGGCTTGCTCTTCCCCCAGCCCTGCTCTCAAGTCCCAGTGAGTACACATGGTACGTGAGAGCTTAAGTGGGAGGAAAGATGGCTGAGGTCCAGCTAGTGGAAGTCACAGAGCTGTGCAAGTCTGAAATTGTATGTGCCACGCTGTGGGAAGTAAAACAGATAGCTTCCCTTTCCACCTTTCCATCTGTGAATGCCTCCTCACCTCCAGGATAAATCCTACTGATCTCTACTCTGAAACACTTCTCACCATGGAAGAAATTTCTAGGGAACGAGTCTGTTGGGGTTGAGGTCTGTGAGCCTCCCTTGAAGGCAGAGCAGTTCAGATATGGATGCAGAGGAGGTACCACTGAAGCATCTCTTCTGCATGTGATTCAGTCAAATGTCCTCTGCAGACAGTCTCAGGGAGTTGCAGCTTGCCAGGAGCCCAGCAGAACTTCAGTTCTTTGGAATGACTCAAGTCTAAGCTCCCTCCTTCTCCTGCATATGACATTTGAAAAAGCACTAACAGATCGTCGATTCAGGACAAGGTTACTGAGCCATGCAAGAGAATCCAACCGTGTAACTGTGTGCTCTTCAGCCATCAGCAACAGTGGAGATTGAACTACACTGCAGTCACAACATAGCATATACCTGTCTGTGTAGAAGGTGAATACGGCCACTAGAGTTCTGGACACTGTTCAGGAGGCTGGATGCCTGTTTCTGTGAGAGGGACTTGTCTCTCAACATAACTGGAACAGTTCAAAGCACTCTCAAAGCACTATCTGCTTTACTGTCCATCAGCCCTCCCAGGGCTCTTACACCAAAAGGGCAGGTGATGCCTTTGGACAGCTACAGCCAATGCCTCTAGTGAAATCCCTACTGAAAATCCTGAAATCCCAGGATGTATGCACCACTGCCATCACAATAACTGCTGTCATTCAAATAATACTGACCCAGGGCACTTTGTTTGGCTTGGTGTGCTCAAGGTGCCACCAGAAATTAAGAGGTCTATCCCATGTGATTGCAGGGTGCTCTGGTGAGTGCCATATACTAATAGCAGGCCACAGAAGTTCACTGTGAGTTGTTCAAATGGGAGGCAGTTTTTAAGGCTTTTGGTTTTCAACAGCAAATCCTTAAAATACTGCCGGTCTATAAAGTACACTTTCAAGATCCTGAGCACATCTTCATGGGCTCATTCAGCCTCCTGTAGAGAAATCATGGCTGAGCTGTACATCTGATGCTCCTTGCACAGGACCTTGCAGGAGACGACAACCGAGCTACTGCTAAATAGCAATAGCTATAGTATAGGGGCTAAAAAGCATCGAAGTACGCAAGTACACAAAGAACCATGTCATATTCTCTCCCTAAACGGCTGATTTGGATATTGACTGACATATAGATCCCTCTGGCTGAGCACTCCCTTGATCAGACCAAAGATACTGTACCAATTTGTTTGCTTAAACAACAGGCCTTTCCACCACACAGCACCCTATGCAAAAGCATATTTGCAAAAGCAAATGCAGCTGCTGCTTCTTGGTAGCCACCTTGCACAGAGGTGGTCAATGCAGAATCTGAACAAAACAGCTGCAACTAAGTAGAAACTCTTCTTTCTCTCCTGGGAAGACTTGCTCCAAGACTAGCTTGACTTGCTCTAAAAAGACACTCTGACAATTTGTGACAGCTTCTGAGGAAGGATGCTGGATGCTCAGTTTGGTTGTTTTCTTCCCAAACTTCAGACTGACAACAGGTTTTCCAGCTTTCTGCTTCAAAGCCGAGCATGTATGCTAAAAAGTCCACCAAGTTGAAGCTTTCTTTGGGTTTGGGATACTTTTTTCTGAAAAATACTATTGAATCAATCAGCTTTTTGGAGCTTAATACCAGTAAGCCCTTTGTTCCTTGCACCAACCAAACTGCTGAAAATATGCTGGCATTTTGCAATTTAACATGGCTTGACTACTTTTTTTTTTCTTTTTTATAAGCTCTGCCACAGTAGGATTTATTTTACAAACACCTTTGGATTTCTGACACTGCATAACATCTGGATTTACTTATGATGGATCACGGATTTGGTTTACAACATTTAATAGGCGCAGGAGCTTCCAAACTTTGCGCTGTGACTTGGTGAAGCCCGCCAGGACGATGCCAGGTTCCACCATCGGTGGGGACAGCCACTGCCTCCCAGAGAGGCAAGTTAGTGTATGTGAAGAAGCAAGTATTAAGAGACTGTGAAGAAAAGTGCTATTATCTGACATACAAACTTCCTCCTTGGGTTTCTTCTTCTCCCCAACCACAACACAAAACCAAGAAATCTGGGAGGCTGAATTCACAGGCACAGATCAGACTGCTTTTGCAGCACACGGAAAGGGCTGCTTTTAATGATTAATTATCTTTTACTGGGATGACCACATTTGAAGTGTCTACTCTACTTTAAATCTGCCTTTGATAACAATGACCACTTTGTGTTGTTGACACAGCTGTGGTTTCTGGCAGGGGCAGATGCAATTGCTCAAGTTGGTCAGATCCACAACAGGCTTTTGAGGAGATCTGGAAAAACGGTGCCTTGATTTTAAGCCTCTGTAAATTTTCCAGTTTAGAAAGCCCTCTGAATCTAACACATCTCACTCAGGCCAGTGAAAGCTGCCCAGCGCTGGGCACCTTTGAAAATCAGGCCACTTTTGTTTGGAAGATGCCTTCTAAAATGTTGGCCTTCAATGCCTCGAAGTACGTACCAGGGGGTTTCAATCGGAAACAAAAGCAGTTGCAGTGCCTACCCTGTGCCACAGCCTCCGCTGCCCCAGGATTAAAGTTTACAGCATGGGAATGAATAAAGGTGAGGAAGACTAAGACTACAGAGACCAACACAGTTTTAACAAGGTCATCTTCCTGGGCCGCGAGGGAATGTATACTCCAGTTTCCATAGCAACAGAGAAAAAACATCAACTAATAAACCAAATTCTTTCCTTTTCCGCTGCCAAGCTTTGGATTGACAGGTCTTTAAAAACCACTCAATGTTCATTCTAAAGATGGAAAAGACAGTATTTCACTTGCTGTACACTTGTTAGATGCATTTTTTTGGCTCAGCTTGAAAACATTTCACAGTTCACACAGTATTTGGCAAAAGACCTTTCGGCTTTCTTTCCCAGAGACTGATTTTATAGCAATTAAGAGACATAAATAAATTGTACATATCATTTTCTCCATCACTCACACCCATACATACCTTACACACATGTACAGATAGTTATTGATAGTGCCTACATGAAGAACTGCAAATTACATTTATCATGTGTCTTTCATCACGTCACCTGCACTATCCCCATTAATCCATCTCAGCTGGATTATTTCTAGCATTCCAAACCTCTGAGCAGTTTAGAACAGCTGCTTTTATCGTTTTTTCCTTCTCTTAAGCTATTGCCAAAAAATGTTTCTTTTCTTTTCCCTGAAATTGGCATTTTCACCCTTAAACAAAATACTATTTAGTATTCATTGAGTTCAATGTGTTCCTGTCCCAGGAAAAGTACCATTTGGACAGCAGACTTTGTATCTACAATACCATCAGCATCCAGAACATGGAATTTCTACCAACAAATACAATAGAGTGTTGACCTCTCATTTACAAAAGGCTCACCTATCCAGTGCACTCAAGTCATTGGACTGGATTAAAAATACAATAGTTTATTTCATTTTGAGGGTTATTTCCTTTGTTTTCTGTTTTTGAAGCCTTTGCAGTCCTTTGGGGTCATTTTCAAGTTTTTTCTTGAGAGCCAGAGAAACTTCATACTTTGATACAGGAAAATAAAAATTAAGACTCTCCTGAAACTGCTTGATGCTAGGAGTAAGGTCTTCTCAGATACATCAAATGGTGAAAGCCTTGTAGATAGCTGGCAAGTCTACAATAAATACATGAATCTGAGTCCTGTGGCCTAACAGACCCTGGATCTTTAACACATGACAATTTTTTTCACAGACAAAAGCAATTTATGTTGTATTTAGAAATTTCTAGAACGTATGATCCCATATCTCTCTTTTCTCTTTTACAGGCCAGGACAGCTTGATTCACTCCTAAGGATCCTGGATATACTGACAGAAGATACAGGGCAAAAAATAAACCATCAACCCATGGAAGTGCTTTGAATTAAAGATATTCTGTAACACAGCATGCTCAGAATACACAGTGGTGTTTTGTCATAAGAAGATTTGATAGGAAAAGATCTGGTAAATAAAGGTTCATTCTGAAGTGATGCCTTAAAAATAAAATAAATAAAAAGAAATCCCTATGTACCCTACCATCCATTTTTACCACCCAGCCTCATGTAGAGATTACAATGTCATGTGTCCTTAACAGATTTTCCCAGAATGTAAAATTTATTCTATAGCAGAGGAGAAAAGCCTTAGAAAACAAAGCTTGTCAACATAAATTATCACATAAATCATATATGCTATGTAGAAATACAGAGTTTGGATGAATTCTCCGTTTCAATGCAAGTCTGAATGCTCTGCATTTCACGTGTGGCTTAAATATCCAGAATACTAAACATCTATGCATATAACGCATCAGTGATTATAAAACAACAAATCTTCCCCTCCCTGACCCAAGACAGATGCCAAAAATTGCAAGCAGCCAGTGCTGCCTGGATGCTACAACCTCCCTCTCCCCAGCCTTCCTATTCCTATGATGACAGTGTCTGAGCTCTGCCCTCAAGAGCCCAGGAGCCCTGCAGGATGAATTTTTTCCCTTAGCTTTCCCGTAGAAGGGGCCTCCCCTTCTTTTGCCCCTGCACTCAGTCCCAGGGCTGCAGCCTGCTGGCTGGAAGTTGTGAAAACAGACAGCTTAGGGGCATTGTACGCTCCTGAAACCTGAGCATGCTCCTAAGTGTCATTACTCATCCAAGCAGCTTTTCCTTCCCCAGCCCTGGCGAACTCTCCTCCCTGAATCCTCAAGTGCTTGGAGGGCTGGAGAGCAGCCAGCCACCAGCTGCATGAGATCTTAAAGAAACCTGGGCCCATTTTTCTAACTTAGGAGAGCAAATTAAAAAAAATAGCAAATTGAGCAAGTTTAAAAATAGAAGGGGGAAGTCCTCTGTCTCATTCCCCCTCATTGCATCCTTTACTTTCATCCCCCACGAGAAAAAAGTCTTTAGGAAAGAACCAATATTAAAATTCAAGCTGAAGTTTTAAAGATTTAAGAAACAAATTTTGTGACATCAGGGAACAATCCAGAAGGGACAGCTACCTCTGCCTGAGGGCTCATCTCTAGAACTCCAGCACAGCTTAGTGGGGAACACTACAGCACCACGGAGCAAGAGGAGGGGTGTTGCCTCCTCAGTACCAGGGCTCTACTCTGAAACCTTATGGAGGAAAGGGAATTTGGTTCTCCCTAGGGATGGGAAGCAGCTCACTTTTTGCAAGCTGCAAAATGTAATTATGGTGCATGGCTTGAGTTCCCCACTCCTGGGAATTGCAGCCCTACATACATCAGATACAAGTTGGAAAAGAGCAGAAAAGAAAAAAATAACAGGGCAAAGAGATCAGTCACTGCAGTCTTCTCAGCCTCTCCTCCTTAACAGCATTTTGTTTAAGGAAATGCAAGAGGGTACCTGAGCTTGTCTGCGATAAAGATCACCCTCCTCTCCAGAAGCAGGGAGGCGAAGACCCTGCTCAGGTGCCGCACGCTGAGGGACGTGAACAAGGACTCAAAATCAACATGCTCAAGCCTGGAGTCAAGAGGCCGCCGCAGCTCAATTACCTGTTGGAGAGGAAAAGACCACAGGTCAGCTCTCACTGTCCGCTGATAATGTGGAAGCAAGGACCTGAGAGATATCTTACAAGCTAACAAGATTACTGACTCTGCTGGCAAACACCACACAGTGTTCAGCCCTCAAACGTAATCTTTTCTAAGACATCCCGCAAATCCTTCTTCCAGATGAAGCTGAAGACTATCCAGAGTCCACCCCAATGCGCACAGCATGAGACCATTCACATGTTCGCTCCACTGGACTGAGGACAGGGAGCTCTTCATAAGGAGGGAAACTACTAGTTTGTGTCCAGCCAGGAGTGGTTTCCAGGCTTTCTGACATTCAAGCAACAGAGCGGTACAGAGCCTTTCCCATTTTCAATCTTATTTTTACAGATATGATTTATTTATTTTACTGCAAGAATCTGGATGTCTAATCTACTGACCATAAATTTTTTTACCAGTTACAGAAAAGAGTAGCCTGTAGGTATTTTCCTTTGTTCATATATATTTAAATAATTCCTGTCACAGCACGGCACTTCATACTCCTTATCTTAGACAGATCTTACTAAATTGTTCTTGAAAGCCTCCAAAGCCAGACATTTCATAAACCCCACAATAAAATCTTCTCTAGTTCTGAACTACCCTTACCAACACCAAGCCTACAGCTGAACTTTCTCAGTGGCAAATTACTTCCACTACTTGTTGTCTTACTCTGAGTGCACACTCAGAACAATTGGTCACTTTCTGCTCTTTTGGAAACTTCTTGTCTATTGGAAGGTTATTTTCACCTGTCCCCCTTTGTCCTTTTTTTTCCTGTATTAAGCAAACCATTCTCTCAAGCTTTGTCTATATTTTCTAAACCACTTAGTAAGTGGAACTACTTCTCTGGGGCTTTCTCCTACTGTTTACATTTGTTTTGAAAGTGATACTCCAAATGAATCTCCACCAATGGAGGCAATCGGCTCCAGGGCAGA
>VXAA01007182.1:2799-36361 GCA_013399115.1 Anseranas semipalmata
CTCCCGGGGGCTGGCTGGCTGGCCGCTTGGCCGGGCCCGGCCGGGCTGGGGGGAAGGCGCCGGGTCGGTCACGGTGCCCGGGGCGTGGGTCTGGGGGCCACGCGGGCCGGCGCGATCCCCCGACCGGCAGCCGCGCGGGGAGGGAACCGCGTCTGTCCGCCGGCTCTCAGTCGCTTCACGGAGCGTTGGGCACTGGTGTAAAGGTCGGGCAGCTCTCCTAGGCTTAGCGTGCAGTGCAGGCGTGAGTTAAAGGCTTGCCGATACAATGCGGCCTTTCGCTGATAAGTTTGTGATTGCCTCTAAGCAGTTTTTAAGAACGAATAATTAGGAGGAAAAACAAACTTCTCACACCCTCATTTATGGACATGTAGTGTTTCATGTCCCAGAACTGTTACTTGCATGAGAGCACAGTGGGGTCACAATGGCGAAGTGGGTGAGAAGTGTGCTGAAGGCTCCCCTCTTGGAATGCGGCACCGCTTAACGTGCAGACCTGCCAGTGAAATAGGAAAGGAGATGTGCCTTAATGAGATGTGCTGAACGAGACTCTTGCTTTCCCACTCGTGCACGAAATCTTTCCTAGTCAAGTGCTTCAATGCTCAAACGTTCTGAAGAACTGAATAACTTGGGGATTTTTGTCTTAATATGAAAGAACAAAATCTCTTTTGAATGGTCTCTTAGACTGCCTGCTCTGAAGCAACATAACTGGGTTTTGCCCATAGCAGAACTTTTGGCTGAAATATTTTTTCCTGAAGAATTCCTGAGGAAAGGTGTTCTTCATCTGAGTTGACTACATTGTTGCTCAGTCTTAAAGTATCACATTTCTTCCCATTTTTCTGATTTTCATGTGTTGTGATACTAAGATTTTATAATACCTTAACTGATTTGCCTTCTGTTGCCCCATTTCTCCAACCACTGACTTGTATGTATAGATTACAGACACTTGCAGGGAGCTATATAATCATAGAATCATAGAATGGCCTGGGTTGAAAAGGACCTTAAAGATCATCTAGTTTCAACCCCCCTGCTCTGGGCAGGGTTGCCAACTACTAGAGCAGGCTGCCCAGCGCCACATCCAGCCTGGCCTTGAATGCCTCCAGGGATGGGGCATCCACAACCTCTCTGGGCAACCTGTTCCAGTGCCTCACCACCCTCTGAGTGAAAAACTTCCTCCTAATATCCAACCTAAATCTCCCCTGTCTTAGTTTGAAACCATTCCCCCTTGTCCTATCACTATCAACGTGTGTAAACAGGCGTTCCCCCTCCTGTTTATGCGCTCCCTTCAGGTACTGGAAGGCCGCAATGAGGTCTCCCCGGAGCCTTCTCTTCTCCAAGCTAAACAAGCCCAGTTCCCTCAACCTTTCTTCATAGGAGAGGTGTTCCAGCCCTCTGATCATCTTAGTGGCCCTCCTCTGGACCCGTTCCAAGAGCCCCACATCCTTCTTGTGCTGGGGGCCCCAGGCCTGCACGCAGTATTCCAGGTGGGGTCTCACCAGAGCAGAGTAGAGGGGGACAATCACCTCCCTCTCCCTGCTGGCCACCCCTCTTTTAATGCAGCCCAGGACATAGTTGGCCTTCCGAGCCGCAAGCGCGCACTGCCGGCTCATGTCCAGCTTCTCATCCAGCAGGACCCCCAAGTCCATCTCCGCAGGGCTGCTCTCGAGTTCTTCTTCTCCCAGTCTGTATAAGTACCTGGGATTGCCCCAGCCCAAGTGCATCACCTTGCACTTGGCCTTGTTGAACCTCATGAGGTTCTCTTGGGCCCACTTCTCCAGCCTGTCCAGGTCCCTCTGGATGGCATCCCTTCCCTCTATGGTATCAACTGCACCGCTCAGCTTGGTGTCGTCCGCAAACTTGCTGAGGGTGCACTCGATTCCGTCGTCTATGTCATTAATAAAAATGTTGAAGAGCACCGGTCCCAAGACCGACCCCTGAGGGACACCGCTTGTGACCGGCCTCCACCCAGACATAGAACCATTGACGACAACCCTTTGGCTGCGACCAGCCAACCAATTCCTAATCCACCTAACAGTCCATCCTTCAAATCCATACCTCTCCAATTTAGAGAGAAGAATGTGGGGAGGGACCATGTCAAAGGCTTTGCTGAAGTCGAGGTAGATGACGTCCATTGCCCTTCCTTTGTCCACCGATGCCGTCACTCCATCATAGAAGGCCACCAGATTGGTTAGGCAAGATCTGCCTCTGGTGAAGCCGTGCTGGCTGTCCCGGATCACCTCTTTATCCCGTACATGCCTTAGCATGTCTTCCAGGAGGATCTGCTCCATGATCTTCTCAGGCACAGAGGTGAGGCTAACCGGCCTGTAATTCCCCGGGTCTTCCTTCCTCCCTTTCTTAAAAATGGGAGTAATGTTTCCTTTTTTCCAGTCGCCGGGGACTTTACCTGACAGCCATGATTTTTCAAATATGATGGAGAGCGGTTCAGCAACCACATCAGCCATCTCTCTCAGCACCCTGGGATCCTGTCTTGTTTTGAGACCTGCAGATGTTAGCACTGTTATGTTAGTAATTAATACTAACAGTAATAACGAGCTTTTGCTAAATCATAGTAGGAAGTCTTCTGAGGTGATTTTTGTGATTTGGGTTTTCCCCTATTGGATCTTTAAGTATAAATCCTACTTTTGTTGTTGTTATTTATATAAGCACGTTACATTAGACTGTTAGGACATTATCCTTTTAAAAGTACATTTGTGTTTTTGCACTGAAATGAGATGTCCAAGTCATTTATAAATTATTCACAATGGAATTATATAGTTCTTATGCTGTATGTGTTGTAAACATTTTTCCCCTTCTTATTTTTCATTTTCTTTGGTATCTAGGGACAATCAGACTAGACAAATACAAGATGCTGTTTCAAATGTGGAAAAACATTTTGGTGAATTGTGCCAAATATTTGCTGGATATGTACGTAAAACTGCCAGACTACGAGACAAAGCAGATCGTCTAGTAAATGAAATATATGCATATGCAGCCACAGAGACACCAAACTTAAAAGTTGGACTGAAAAACTTTGCAGATGAATTTTCCAGACTTCAGGATTATCGCCAGGCAGAGGTACAAAATTAAAGCTGTACATGTTGTGTTTGCCATCTGAACTTTTCAGTTACTTATCTGTGATTAAAAGGGGAAAAATACACTCTGTAATCTTACGAGAAACACTGTAAGAAACCACTTTTAAATATATTAGTGGCAGAGCAGGATAGGCTGCCAAATCATTCATAGTTTACTCTGCCAATAACTTTAGTGAAAATTGCCTGTAATTAATCCTGTTGAAGTCAGTGAAACTATGCATATGAATGCACACAGAATTTGAGACAAAGCAAGTCTTTTCCAAAATCTCAAATCTCTCCCAGATTTTGGATTACAATTTATGGTGAAGTGTTTTGGTTTTAGTTTTGTGACTTGAATTGTGTAGCAATGTTTTCCTTTTGCTGAATCTTGTTATCAGAAGCGGTATGGAGGAGAATCCTTCACAGGGCACTCTGACAGCCAGTCTCAGGTGCTGTCAGGGACCACTGTAGATTTCTGTGAGGCTGTAGTTCAACACTCAAAGTACAAACTTGATTTGGACAATGTGTGTTGATACGGTCACAGTTCTGCTAGATGCATAAAGAGAGGTGCTTATGCCACATATACAACTCTAAATCCATGTGTGGGACTAGTCAAACTGTAATTTATGATCCAGAATTTGAAATGCTGAGACTTAAGGAAAAAAAAATTCATTCACATGTACTTTGTCAAACTAGTTTTTGGAGTGCATATCTGTTCTTTCAATAGGGCACAGAAAATTCCCATTTATAGTTTTGAGAAGCTAAGAAGCATTATAATTATGTGTATATATATTAAAAGAAGAAACTAGAGTGGTTGACATTCTTGATGTTTTCAGACTTTTTTTTTTCATAAAAGGAAACACAGTCCAACTCGTTCTATATTAACGAAGATAAATTAAGCCTTTTAAAATAAGTTAATCTATGAGCTATCTAGTCTACTAAATAGAGCATTTTGAAAAATAAGAAATAAGCATGTGTCTTTCACAAGGTACTTAGGGATGGATTTTTAGGAAGTAATAAGAAATCCAAGGATGTGGATAGTGTGATTTTTTTTTTTTTCCATAAGCTTTTATGCTTCTGGCTCCAGCTAAGCCACAAATAAGCCATTATGCTTTAATTGATACAATAGCAATTTATCCCTCTGTTAATCGGGTAAATTTATATTATGGCTGAGGGTATATATGAAGTTGTAAAGCATGATCTCTTGGTCTGTTTTCCCCTTTAAACCATAAATCTGTCATTTCAGTTGATGTTAGGTACCTATGCAACAACTTGAGTTTGCATCTCTAGATTTCTAAGTGTGTTTTTAAAAACTGGCAGTTGGCCTAAATCCTCCTACCATGCCTGTCCCCCAACCACCACTGCTTTTCAAAGGAAAAAAGGCAGAGGAAGCAAGGGAAACAAGAAGCTTTTAGCTTTTAAATCAGGTTCTTGTTTGCTCATGAAAACCAACTCAATCTTCTTCCTGTTTCTGTTGTGCATCACATTAATTATTACTTTTCATATGTATTGACAATGTGGGCAAGAGAAAATTGGCTTCTAAGGATCATCCATTTCTGGCCTTCAGCTGCAGTGCTGGCACTAGGTAGCACTACATCATGTGCTTCATTTAGAGACTTACTGCACTATTCCATTCTGTCTCGTTGGTGGTTTAAGTTAAATTGTTTGACAGTGCACAGGTAGAGTGGAGTAAAGGAGGAATATCTGCACAGCCAACATAGATTTTGGCTGACAACTGCCAGGTTAGAGGGGAGTATAAAGCCTGTCCTTTCCCAGCAGAGGTATGCTCCTTGTCCTAATGTGGACCTACCAGCAATGGGCCAGCTGGCTCAGTGGGCCAAAGCTGGTAGCCAGGGCCACTTGGGCAATATTGTCTGTTTTGACAAGCAGGCAGGTCTAATCCTATTACTCATCAGAACACATGCAACTGTTTTTTTTTTAACTAGGAGAACTGAAACCAAAATTTAGATTTACTCATCTGTGACAGCATTTGTCTTTTACACAATCTATTGTTGATATTTTTAATATTTTAAGTACCTTTTCATAAGAACAGAGGCATTGCATTTTGTATAGTATATCTGATAGCAAAGATGTTTCAGTCCAAAATCTATCAACAAGTTTAGAGCAAATATATTGGTCTTTAACTTTAGATAGAAAGCTATAGACAACCAAGATATACTGTTTGTTATGTTTAGTACGCAGTTGTTAGAATCTCCGTGTTATATTTATCCTTGTGATTGTCACTGAAGAAAAGGTAATTCCACTAGAAATCAGCTTGAGCTCCTCGAAATACAAATAATTTACTGGTTAATTTAATTGATTCTGTTTTTTTGTAATATTTTTAAAACCTCAATTCCACTATATTGTAAGCATATGTGGACTCAATTCCTAATACGTTGAGTGACTAGTAAATGAATTATTTCCTATTTCTGCACGTCACAGATGCAGATGGTTTCAGTGACCTTGTGTTTTCTTTTGCAGGTTGACAGGCTTGAAGCCAAAGTTGTTGAACCTCTGAAAAGTTACGGGACCATAGTGAAACTTAAAAGGGTAGGTTACACGTGTAGTGTCTCACGGAGTACACTGTGGTGGTCTGGCCACTCAGTTGAAAATTTCTACTTTGCAGTGAGAGAGTAGTTGTGATTTTTCATATTACACTAACCAGTCTAACTAAAAAATTATGGAAGAATCTATCTGGACTGAAACTATATATGTGTTGGAGGAAAAAGCTTTGATGTGAGGTCAAGGATATTCAGATTCTTGGAGCCCAAATGCTTTTAAAAAAAAAATAAAAAAAAATATATATATGTATATACACACATTGTGAATAGTGTGAAGCTTCCTGGATAGTACAAATTCCGGTGGAAGATAATGTCATTCGTTTTTTTAATATATTATTATTATTCATGGTTCCAAAAGATGGATTACATGTAATGCTTTTGGCTCTTACTAATCTATATGCTGCCTTTAACAGCTTTTCTAACTTAGAATTGCATTCTACACTGAAGTCCGTTGCACAGAAAAGTTTTTGAAACTGAATAAATAATGATAATAATAAAAATAGTAAATAGGTAGTGGCATGAATCTGTCTCCATCCTGCGGAGTCATCAGGATGACCCAAAGATACAAAAATAACTGAGGTCTCTTCATTTAGTATATTCCGGAAACAGTGTATGTAGGGATTTGAAATATTCCTACAAAATACCTGTAAATTTCTTTCTTCCACGACGGATAGCTAATTTTCCTTGAACAAGTAAATTTTAATAAGCAGATAGTAGCTTATAGGATGAAAGTAAGTTCTTTGTAATATTTGTATACTAGATATATTACATAGAGGTTACCTTCATCCTGTAAACAAATCTGTAATTGGCATGTATATCTTTATCATAATCTATATAAACAGAAGAGTGAAATGATCAATATTCGATGGTATTTTACGTATAAAAATCTTACAGTGTGTTCATCATGGTTAATCTGAGCACACTGTGGCATTGCATCTCAAACTGTAGTATTTTTCATATGTTTCTGTTCTTACATCTTTTTCATATGGTGAAGAAGCGAGCACAGTGTTTGCTATGCTGCATAGATGTCCCACTTGGTTGTTAGAGGAACACTTATGAAGGAAATACATCCTGCACTTGCGTGGTACTACTTGTGGTCCTTAGGGAAGTTGTAGAATATAGGGTCTGGATTCTAGAATTTAATATCATAATAGTCACTCTGAAACCCAGTTGGTGAGAGGTAGAACTTGGGACTGAGTATTCTATACATGGTAAATACTGAGAGTGAGAGACAAGTTCCATGTGATTGTGGCAACAGCACTGCTAAGGAGACATGCAGAACACCGCAGGGGTGCTTGGTGCAATACAGGCATCGAAATGCTGCCTTCAGGTGTCCTGCATTGCCACTGACAGCCAGTAGATGCTGAGGACAGAACCAGCTGAAGCCAGGTCATGCCTTGGAACAATGCATGGCATTTCCTGTTGTCTTTGCCATTCCAAATGCTAGAAAGCGGTACATAATGTTTATCTTAGCTACAGTGATGAGTCCAAGAGCATGCCTGAGCTGTAAGTGGGATTGACTATTACGGCAACATACCTTTGAACTGAGAGAGACTTTGCTAAAGATGTAGGCCATTAATGTTTATTTTTCCTTTCCATTGCTATAAATTTTGGTTAAAACTTCATCTGGCTGGTCTTCTATCATCAAGCAGTGGGACATTTTTAGTGAAAAAGGGCAGTTTTGTCACTACGTAGAACTAGGACAGGGTGCTAGCTGTAGGACTGCTTTACTTTCAGTGGTTAAGTAAACCAGGCACGATATATCATTATGGCACTTCTTAAGGAGGGGATGTTCTTATTGAATCTGTTCCAGGGTATACGCAAACTACTTTCACGCTGTATCTAAAAAGAACTGTTGCTATTTCCTATGATACTAAATGCTTTAAAGAAGTCCAGGTCAGTCAGAATACGTTTGTCCTTCAACTGCAAATGCAGTAAATTGTTTGAATCATATGTTTACACGTTTACTGTGTTGAGTATCTCTTTGGGGAAGGATTTGGTGGCCTCAGTGGAAGCTAGTATAGCGTTCTTGGCCTGTAACACAGCTTCAGATTTTAGGATTTGTTTCCGTTTCATTGTTCTGTGCATCAATCTTCATTTTCTGCTTTTTGGCAATTCTGTTCCTGGTTCCTTTTCTCTGTATAAAACAGGACATCACAAAATCAAGGTGATCCACCTGCAGAAGAAAGGACTGGTTTGCTTTAATAACTTCAGTGACTAAAGCAGGTAACAGTACAGTGATGAGGATCTGCCAGCTCATTGCCTGGTGACTGTAGCTGTACTTCTGTATGGTTTGAAATGATATGGGTGAACAGCGTTCTTAAACATGACTTAAATTCATAGTTTAAAGCCAGGGGAACTATGAACAATTTCATATTCTCTGTATCTATCCTTTATCTCACTGGCAATTACGTTCCATCCCATTTCTCCTTGGATGTAATTAAAGCATGTTTTCCGAAAACACATCCAGTCTTGGTCTGAAGACACTGGAGGAGAATGTAGGACTGTTTGTGGTATTTAGTTAGTGGTTCATTGATGTTTGTGGTGTTTTGTTTTAAATGAAAGATTTCTTCTAATCTTTGGTGTTTGTTTTATGTTCCACTGAGATTAAAGAGCTCTATGATACCTTATTTTCTTCTGGATGAAGGTATTTAAATGCTAGTAAAACCATTTTTTCATTCTTTTCAGTTAGCTAAATATTTAGCCTCCTAGTTCTTTCACCATAATGACATTTTCCCCAGCTTTTGAATATTTGTATGGCTCTTTCTGCACACTTTTCATTTTTTTTTACATCCAAGATAAAATATGTATATAACTGTGCCTTGCCTTTGTACATCCAGAACATCTATACAGCTCCACCACAGTAGCACCAAATCTTTGTCAGTCTCTGGCAAGCACAGAAAGGTATGTTTGATAGCTGTTATTGCTGCACAGAACAGAGGTAGAGAAGGGAACAGTGTAGTCCTGTAGGCATTTCCAAAGGCACTATGTGCTAGGAAAAAAAAAACACAGAATCAGAGTCATTTAGGTTGGAAAAGACCTCCAAGATCCTCCAGTCCAACCGATAACCGAACACTACCAAGTCCACCATTCAACCATATCACTAAGAAAATACTGAATTTTGTAACGGTAACTAATGGTTTCGTGACCATTCTCCAGTATACTTTGGGTGAAGGTCAGAGCCCTTTGAGCCAAGCGTTAATTCTGACTGGCTGTGCTAAACGGGCCTGGACAGTCGGAGCTGGTAACAGGGCCCCGTCATTACATAACGCTGAGCATTCAGTTGTGACTGTTAGATACAAAATGGCTGTGTTCTGTGGCAAAAATAGACTTTTTTTTTTGCCTCTTCTCTTTCTGTACTTTTAATTTAAAATGTAAAGCATTAAAAAAGTCTTTTTATTATTGCTTTTCTTGCAGCTGCATGGTTTTCATAAAGGAGAAAGCCCTTTCCAGCAGTCTTTCAGATGTCATTAAAGGTGCTGCAACTTTCCTTTTGCAAGAACAGAAGCAAAATTAGTTTTGATAGTCTAAAGGTGTGGGTTTTTTTTATTATCACAGACCAGCTCTGTGTCCCTAAGGACAAAGAAAAAGGACAGTCATACACATGAGGACATATAAACAGGCAGGAAGGATAGAAACTAACAAGAAACTGCCTGTTGTGATGCTGACCTCATTTACAGACTCACGGAAGAAACACACAGCGCTTTGAAGCTTGGCAGGCTTGTGTTTATCTCATTGACTAGTGACCTGGTCACAGGATCACAGAACTTTGAAAGAGACATCCTTGGTTGCAGGTCTTTCCAGGCCAGGTGAAGGAGACCTGCAACCGTGTTAAAATTCTGAAATCCCAGGAAGGAGCACAGACAACTTCCTGAGATGATAGTTTCAATAGCATTAGTACACTTTAATCTGCTCCATTCTGGAGTAGTAGATAAATGGGAACTGTTCTTTTTAGAGGAATTGATGGCTTGAAATGTACATCCAACGGCTGTCTCAGGTAGATTTGGTTAGACTGATTCCTTTGGATTCTATTTCTGCTCGTCTTAAGGTACTGCTCCTTTAAATTAGAGGGTGAGGAAGAAGAGGAGAACACCTTGGAAGTGAGAGAGACATCAAAATTAATGACATCTCTCATACCAGGGGCAATGGAATGATACATATCCGACTGAAAATTTTAGATTCCACGTATGCCAAACTGTTTGCAAAACAGAGTATTGTAGCATGAACGAGAATTTCAAAGCTGTATGTAAACGTTCTGAAATTGTCACATATCTTCCTCTGTCCAGCTTATCCCTTGGAAGTGAAGAGCAGAAATACTTATCACCAGTATCTGCCTTTTCTATATCAATAAGTTTCTTCTCCAACTACATCATTACTAGGATGTATTTTGTTCCAAATGTATTTAAATACCTTACTAACTGCATATATAAATATGCAGTTTAACCCTTTCAGCCATGGATTTTCTACGGTATCTTAAGCTCTGTAGCAGTTTTCTGTTCTTAACTTCTAATTTGTACTGACTGCTGCCTGTTTTTTTTTTCCTTACTGATTTGTTAGATGTTGCTTTTTAGTTCTAGATGCCAACTTTATTCCTTTGCTAAACTAGAAGGGGCCCGTCCTCTTACTGTTTTGTGTATCACAGCTTTTGACTATCTACTGTACTTTTCCTGAAAAGCTGTAATATTTCTTCACTTTTTAAATTGTAGTGTATGCTAAACTTTCTTGGTCCCCATTGCCTTATCTTTCAGGGGATCATTTAACAGGGTAAGATCAGTAAAATCTGGTTTTGTTTAAAGCAGAAGTTTTGTTCATGTTTTCTAGGCAATCCCTGTATGATGAAAAAATGTATTTCCTATTTTCCTAGATCTATTTCAAACATATCTAAAATATTTTATTTCCAGGATGATCTTAAAGCAACTTTAACAGCAAAGAATCGAGAAGCTAAGCAGTTATCTCAACTGGAAAAGACACGTCAGCGGAATCCATCAGATCGTCACATTATTGTATCCTGCATTTCTAGTGACTATAAGAAATATTTTTTGAATATTACAGGAATTGCATTTAGAAAGTAATAGAAGAATGCATTTTAGAGGGATTATTTGGGATATTTTTAGAGGGACTGTGTTGATTTTGAATCTAAGCAACTTTTCTTAAACTTTGTGATAATGAGTTAGAGCTTATAATAGCTGCTTTGTTACCCAATCCCTTTTTGATTGAAAAGAAACTATGAAGTATTTGATATGCTTATGCAGGACAGGTAGGCATAGATTACATCTAGGATATTGGTGGGTTTTGAAAATAAGTGGAAACAGATGCCTTTTTTACTTCTGTGGATTTTTTTTTTTTTTACATCTGTCATTTTGGTAGTTGTGCTTCCTTGTACCTAGGCAGGGTGTGAATTTCCTCCAGCTGTGAGGTGACGTGTGATGGGAAAAGTTGTAATTCTGCTAGCAGAATTCTCAACCAGACTACTCTTCCTCTCAAGAGACCAGTGACCCTCCCCAGTATATTATTCTGTGTCACAGAGGGAAAATCTAAGCCTCTACAAAATTTCCGTTAAAATCTCATTGAAATTTCCAATTCTGAAACAATCAGAATCTAGGAAATGACAGAATAAATGTCTTTGGGGCAATCCTGGTTCAGTCCCTTTGTGCCTCTCTGTTATCATACAGCTTTTTTCTTGCACTCTGGGGTTGGACTCAGGATTGCATAGTGAAGCAGTGTTGTTCTTTGTAGGATTTCATTGACTTTATTTCAGAAATGAGGATCTTTCCAGTGAGTGGGGCATGGGACTGCAGAAAAAGAGAAATGATTGTGATGGTCAGATGTCACCCAGGAGAATTGCATTCTATTTTTTTTCTCTGCCAAAGAATTTCTATTTAATACTTACCAGTTAAATCAAGTGATGACTAATCAGAGTTCCTCATGTGATAAAGACACATGGGTGTCAGCTGTAGGGTTGGAACTTGAGCTGTGATGCAGAGTTCTCTTCCAGTAGGATTAAGGAAGTAAATCTTAACAGTAAAATAATATCCCCACAGGGAAGCTGTTCCCTTTTTTCCTCCCCCTTGCGCTAATTCCCAGTTGATTTCAGATATATATTGCTAGCGCCTAGCTTGTTTCTTCTCGTGTCTTTGCTAAGCTACTTCCAAACACCTTTCCATAGCCTAGCTTCTTGTAACACCTGTGGGTTTTGTACTTAAGGCTTTGCCTGAAAAGTTAATTCTGAGTAGAGTCTATTTTTGCATATGCCTGAAGGCGTATGCATACCAAACACAGTGCATTTGCATTTAAAGTGATCAGCACAAAATGCATAAAAACTACTGGGAATGAGGAAAACATTGTGCAACTTTGTGAGGCTTCCATGGGCCAGGAAGAGACTCGGCACTATAGATGTTCTGTGCCTTGGGATAGAAAAAAACACTACAATAGAGTAAGCTGTGTGGCAGACCTGTGGTGAAGAAATTCTGGTGGGAGGTGGGTACAATGCATTTGAACATTTGTAGACTGAAAAAAGTTTGTATTTCCTTATGAGTGTAACATCTTGTCTCAGTTTTCTCTGCTGAAGCCCTGCAGAGTCTCTGTTGTCTAGTCTTTATTTTATGGCACTTCAGTCATTTTTCTGCCACGTTGCCCAGCTCCCATCTAACATAATATTCAGAGCACCCCTGACCCTAAGGGAACATCTAATTCATCTGACTTGGGCTGGAATATGTTCATTTGTTTTTGAGGATGTATGCAGGCCACCTTTTAGATCTGAGAGGCTTCACCATGTTCACTGATGATAGCACAGCTGTTGGGCTCCAGCAAGGGTTCTGTTTTTCATGCGTAACTGTGGTATTTCGGCAGCTAACAACTTCAGCCACAGATAGCAAAGAATCTGTACTCACTCCTAGATTTCAAGTCCATCTTACAAACCATGGGGGTAGTACAGCTTTGCAAAGAAAACCTTGTCAGATATATTTTTTTTAATATAAAAATGATTTTTTTTTTAAATCAGAATGTTTTTTTTTTCTGAAATGGTTTACCTAGTTGTCTGAATTAATAATAATTAAAAAAAAAAAAAGTAAATAACCAAAACCTCAGTCCAAGACAAACAGCTGTCCTGAAATACTTCAGCCTTGATGCTTGAATTCTGGCAAAGCTGTAACAAATTGTAAGTAATGTCTTACAGCAGGAAGCTTCAGACAACATAATAGTAACACCCTCCAAGTATACAGAAGTTTTCAAATATCTGAGGTAAATACTTCACAATATATAACAAATGGAAGTGGAAACAGCTACTTTTATGAATACTGATTATTTTGCCATTTCTTTCCTTTACTAATATTTCCAGTCACAGGTGAGTGTTTCAGAAGAGAAAATACCAAACTGCTGCTACGCAAACTATGCAGGTTCTGCAAGTTTAAACATTTCACTCTACAACAAACAAAATTCCTTTCCCAAAGCATCTGACCAGTCTATTTAAGATGGATCAAGAAGATATATTTGATTATCATAGAAATAACATACTGTATGTGCATGTGTAATGGCTGCTTATGCATAACAGCTGCCTTCATTTGCAGAGGGTGACTGATTGTAGTAATTGAGAAAACACAAAATGTCTTTTCTTACTCTGTTTCCCTCCCATGCTTTGGACAAAAATCAAGAAAAGGAGATGAATACATGACCTGATGTAATACTATCCTGGGCTACATCAAAAGAAGCGTGGCCAGCACGTCACGGGAGGTGATTCTCTGCTGTCATGAGACCCCACCTGGAGTACTGTGGTCAGCTCTGGGGCCCCCAGCATAAGGGGGGACCCGTTAGAGCAAGTCCAGAGGAGGGCCACAAGGATGATCAAAGGGCTGGAGCACCTCTCCTATGAAGAGAGGCTGAGGGAGTTGGGGATGTTCAGCCTGGAGAAGAGAAGGCTTCAGGGAGACCTCATTGCAGCCTTCCAGTACCTAAAGGGGGCCTGCAGGAAAGCTGGGGAGGGACTCTTTGTCAGGGAGTGTAGTGATAGGACAAGGAGTAATGGCTTTAAACTAAAAAAGGGGAGATTTAGATTAGATAAAAGGAAGACATTCTTTACTCAGAGGGTGGTGAGGCACTGGTACAGGTTGCCCAGAGAAGCTGTGGATGCCCCATCCCTGGAAGTGCTCAAGGCCAGGCTGGATGGGGCTTTGGGCAACCTGGTCTGGTGGGAGGTGTCCCTGCCCATGGCAGGGAGGGTTGGAACTAGATGGGCTTTAAGGGTCCTTCCAACCCAAGCCATTCTATGATCACTACCAATTTTACTTGCCAAGTAATGGTAGAATTGTGTCTGTGCAGACTTTAAATCATTTTGGTACAGAGATTGTTTCAAGTTGATAAACCTGTAATAAAAGGTTAGCAGATTTTAAAGAAAAAAGTGACAGAACGTGCCTTATGCATATGTTTTTGATACATACATAACAGTAAAAACTAGATGGTGGGAACTGGGCCTGTGATGTCTGTTTCCATGCCATAGCATTCAAATTAAAAAAAAAAAAAAAAAGTTCCTCTCAAGATACAGTGTTGGAGAAATGGGAAGAGTCTTACATCATGATGATAGGACACAATTGCTGAATTCATATACCATTTCCAAATGTCAGGACAGAATAGATTCCTGATGATACACAGCCTGTAAGTAACGACTGTCTTGACTAGTCCATGATGTTTGACCAGTAATTTATGGAAAATTAAGTAATTTTAGACCCAAATGTTGCAATTTAAGTGCTAGCTCTTAAATCTTTATATTGTTTTTTGTAGTATTACACAGTTCTGAAACTTTATATTACTTGTCCAGAATAGCTTCAATATTGTTATTTAAATGGTACTGTGCATTTTATACAGTTCAGTTATATCTAATTAAAATACACATCCTAAATGCTTTTTGTAGTAACACAATAAGAAAAACTGTATTTATGCATTAGGACTTGGTTTCTGTGACCTTTTCCCTGTGCCCTGTTGAAGATCTTTTTATAAAATAATTATATAAAATGAATTTTATATAAAATATTAAAAATATAAAATACATGAAATGCTTTTGGATCTAAAAATTATATTGGCTGTAGTCTACGGATCGAGATACTTATGGGAGAAGTGCACTAGTTCCAGCTGCTGCTTTACTGTCTAAAGAATTTATAAAAACTTAGACAAGGTTCAGCGTGTGGCACTGGAAAAGATTTGTTCTAGACCCAACAAGTTGATCTGCACTGAGAAATAAGGGGTGATACTGTCTGCTGATCCAGCACTCTGGCCTGTGCATTCCTGCTTTCTCATTTAGTACCAACTCTAACAAACTTTAACTTTTTCTGAAGTGTAATCCCTTGTGGGCCTACCCATCTCGGCTAATTCCCTGAACCCAGTCAGTCACTGTGTAGTCAGATTGTGTCTGGGCTGGATCAGTGGAATTAGCAGATAAGTATTTAGAAAATGGGTTAGGGCAGTGGGACTTTCCTGACTGCCTGCAGCTAGTCATTTTTCATGTTTCAGATCAAAACCACAACGGTATAGAAGGCATCTTTATTTGTTTATTAAGCTACAAACACACTTACGGATACAGTGATCCAGCAGTGTACTATTTTGAAAACCCAGATTCAAACGTTTCATAGCAATTATATAGCAAATAGCTTTGTATTAAATACAGGACTAATTTCAGCTTTGTGTTCCTTTACCAGGCTGAAAGTGAATTGCAGAGAGCTTCACTGGACGCAACTCGAACAACTCGGCAATTAGAGGAAACCATTGATAATTTTGAGAAACAGAAAATAAAGGACATAAAAGTATGTGTACTCACATTTCAGTATATAACGTCATACTTCATCTTGCATAACATTTACTATAGTTACTCTTTGGCAAGATTAAGCAACATTTAGTATTAACTCATGCCTACATAAATATAAAGCTTGTGATATTGAGTATTTCATAATCCAGACATCATGAACTTTGCAATTTGAAAATCAGTTCATTATTCTTACAGTTCCCTGAATTCCAAATTTTCCTGTATTAGATTGTTCAGTACCTGCAGTTTCCAACAGTTGCAGTATTCTACTTCATTTGTAGCTGCATTTCTCAGTAGAATGATGTGTGGATTAATATCAGCAAAATTAACAGAAGTAGTGATAAGTAAATAACACATTTATCCATGCTGGAATTTGTGTAGGTTGCTGCAGTGCAGAAACCACCAAATACTTAGTGACTGCAAGTAATCAAAGCTTTCATTTCTCTCTCAATCTCAGACATGAAGTGGCTTAAGTCCCAAAGACTACAGTAATTGAAAAACATTTATATTATGTGATCTCAATTATAAAAGTGAGATTTTTTATTTTTTTTAAGAAAAACTAAGACTAAATGGGAAAGAGTGGTGAATGGGAATAGGAGAGATGGTTGAAAAAACACACCAAACCAAACAGTATTTGATGTTAGATTAATATGAAAAAGATTGTGTGAGTTATGAACATATCGTCAGTAAGAGTTTTTATATATAAATTATTTTATTACAAAAAAACACAGTTATATGTAAATTATAGATATGTATAAAGTTTACAGTTAATTTGTCCCCAGTAAGTTAAAAAAGATTCCTTTCAATAAAGAAAAAGTCCCTGAATAGTTCTTGTGAAGACTGCAGAGAAAATCAAGTGAGTTTTCAGCATGATATTTTATTTACTCCTATGAGTCTCCAGTGTTGGAGTGCTTCCTTAGAATTTAGTATGAAATGACAACTGGATAGGTGACAGCCCAGCCAGTATTTACATTTAATTTCTAAAATTCAGGTCCAACCACTTATTACAAGAAAGTACTAGGTATTGTGCAGTTATTTGTATCATACAAATACCAAGTAGAGAATTCAGTAATTTCTGGCATTTCAAGTAGAATATACTTTATTGCATTAAGAAAACTTTGTTTTCATTCGCTTTTAGAACATATTTTCTGAATTTATAACCATTGAAATGTTATTCCATGGGAAAGCTTTAGAGATTTATACTGCTGCCTACCAAAATATCCAAAATATTGATGAAAATGAAGATTTAGAGGTAAGAATGATGAAGATTTGCTTTTCAGCTTACTTACTATGTAAAGATAGTTTTCACACTTTGGCAGTATACATGTCCCAGGCACAAAATGCAGCATTATTTTTCAGGTTCCCAGAACAAACTTCTCATTTACACTAAGCCCTTTTTTGCATTTCCCCAACAAGAGCATACAGGTTTATAAACTCCGAGACTTTAGAAGCCGACAAGAACCACAGTGACCATCTAATGTTCCCCACAAAATACAGATAAGAGACTTTTCCTGAATTAATTGCCATTCCAAGCTCAGCTAATCACAGTTCTTAAAGAACACCTCTGCAGTGAATTTTGCTGTAAAGATGTACAGTAAGAGAGAATGTTACACTGCTCTGATGAGATCATCTAAAGACTAATTACTCCATTAAAAATCTCTTATGTTCTTTCTGTTCTGAGTTCTGTTTTCTTTTTTCTTTTTTTTCATCTTTCAGTCGTTCGTTTGCCATGGCAATTTTGTACTATTCTAGTTCCACAATTAAAATGGCATGTGACACCACTTCAAAAATATCCTTTAAGTCAGTATTTTACCTTTCACAGCCAAATTGTTAACCTCATTTTAGAGTTCTTGTTGATTTGACAAGATACACTTCCCGTAAGAATATTGACTTACCATAATTCTACTCTCCTCCTTCATGTTATTAATAAAGTCTTGCATTAATAGAATCATAGAATCATTTAGGTTGGAAAAGACCTTCAAGATCATCTAGTCCAACCTTTAACCTAGCAGTGCCTAGTACTCTTTTTGGCCGTTGGATAGAACTTGTAAGTATAATGGATACCACATTCTCTCCCCTTTGTTGTAAGGGATTTCCAAAATTGTTCTTGAGCTACCCATCACTCGAACATTTCAGACAAAATTCCCCACATAGCTGTGACTGGCAGCAAGGATTCACTTGTGAAGGGGCCAAGAGTTCATCTCTCCAAGAACTGGAGAGCCTGAGGGGAGCTGCTGGGGTTGATGCCTCGAGGTTAGCCTGAAACTCAGCTCCTTATTTTGATGGGAAACCATTGCATTTTTTCACTTGTAAATCCCCTCAGATATCTGAAGAATGTATACTGTGACCACATAAATGTGTTGATAATGTCTTAACGTGTTAATAACAAGGATGTTATTTCAGCTAAAAGCAAGCACTCCAAACTACAGTTGATGCATCAATCTAGAGCACGGTTAATTGTCCAATGCTGCATTTTTGTTAGCTTCAGTCTTGGTAATGGTTAACTCACAAGCCGTATCATGGCACCAAAGTAACAGCTTTCTTCATTTGAACAGGTTTTTCGGAGTTCACTTTATCCACCAGACTATCAGTCTCGCTTAGACATAGTTCGTGCAAATTCAAAGTCCCCCCTGCAAAGAACTAGCTCCTTAAAATCTTCATTGAAGACAGTACAGGTAAGAAAGAAAAATGCTAAGTCACTATATTAAAAGATGTCTTAAGCAAAACCTTAGCTAATGTAAATGTACATGAATCCACTATCTGTAGTGAATTCAGGACAGTTACAAAGTTAGAATTCGAAGGGCATAAAGATCATATTAAACTTTTAATAATGCAGCTTCTAAATATTTTTGACGAAAAAACAAAATCAGCTTTTTAAGCAATGTTGTTTACTTTTGAAACTGCCATTTCCAGCGATACCATATCTTTCATTAATGAACTGTGGCATCTTGTAGAGCAAAGATCTAGGAGCTTCTTGGAAGCAGAAGTGATATTTTTTAAATAATATTTGCATATTTTTAGTCACAGTATCTAGATCCCAGAGTGTGGATTCTCTACCACATCCTGACTCGGACTGGTGATATCTTATAGCAGCAAAGCAAAACAATGACCTATATACCTTTCCTTCCATGCTCTGAAAATTCAGAACAGGTGAGGAAAAGGAAGATGATAAAAAATAAATAAATAGTGAAACAGCTGGAGAAAGTGTCACTCCTTTTGAACTAGCTACCTTGCAAAAATCTTTGGCTGTTGTTTGCAGCAGTAAACTTACAGACATCATCACAGAATGGCTGAATTTTTTTCTTTATTGGAGCTTTAATCGTGTATCTAAGAGGATTCTTAATAGTGTTTCAGTTACAGAGATGGCCAAAATTAAAATGTACGCATCCCATCTTTCTTCTTTGCATAGTCATGCATTGGTTTTGTAACAGTAGAAACTTTTATTGACTTCATATACTGCATTACCCCTTCTCCGCTCTCGACACTTAAAGGATCATTACAGTTGAGTTACTCTGATGAAAGTGAGTCATGCCATCTGAAAAAAGAATCCTGCATTTCAGGGCATGGAGACCAACCTTGGCTTTGAATAAGCTCCCCTTCCTCTTTATCAAACAAGCGATTTTCAGGTTCATTTTTTTTTTCAGAAAATACTTAGCCATTCATTTTCTGAAGACCACAGAAAGCTGTCAAAAATCCGTTGCCACCTTCCTTGCGAATTCCCTGGAGTGCCATAAAACTGTATCAGTGTTATAGGAGTATTTGTAATTACTTTGAGATGCCTCACTTTGAGGCCTTACTGTGCCTTCCTGTCTTTAGAAAAACAGAAATCTGAATGTATACACGCTCAGAGATGGTGTGGACTCCATTTTGACTAACTTGCAAGTTTACCTCTTCTGGTAGAGTTCTCTTTTAGCTATATATATTAAGTGTTACTGTTCTCTTAACCTGTTACAGAAATAACTGAGAGGAATGGGAGGTCATATAGTCAGAGAGGGAAACTGCTATACATTTCAAAATAATGCCATCTTACTCTGCTCTGTAATGTATCCACAGAAGAAAGGGGTGGAATACCTTGCTTAATGCAGTCACTGGAGGGCAGCAAAGAGATGCAGACATCCTGTTCACCACACTGCCCTTTTTGATTCTGGAAATAGTTATGTCTGCGTCAGAATCAGCACCTTGAATTACACTAGGGCTGCAATCTCTTAAACCCACCAAGCGTTTCGCTAGCAAAAAATGCTGCTTTCAGCAGAACCTTCGGTGACTGCTTTTATCTTTCTGTGGATCTTTCATTCCCAAAGTTTTCACATCTGTTTGATTTCATGCATCATAACAGTCTTCTACTGACCATTAAGCAGTAGTTTGGAATTTTCAATTTAAAGCAGTATAAGTAACACTGGTAAGCAGTTTGCAGTCCTGTTAGAAGGAGTTAATGTCCCAAACTGCACTGACAGCACAACAGGTAAGACCTACGTTTATTTCATTTCTATGCAATTCATCTGATCAGGAGAGAAACCTTCCATGTACCAGGAAAGCTGTTTTTCACAGGATGGCTCCCATTATAAGAAGACCTCTTCAGAGGTTTGGGGCTTTTTTTTTAAACAGCAGTATTACAGGTATTTAGTTTTACACAAGTGCTGAAAAGGCTATTTAAGTTTTCATAACAATCCTTAGAAATCCCTGCATTTTGCCCTATACTTGGCAGTTTATCTTCAGGTTTTCATTTTACTGATTCAGGTTGGTTTGCTGTATTTTAGACAGAACTACAGCAGAAAATAATGACTTTTTCCAGGTATTTTAAATCAAATTTAACTGCACAGGTTTTATCCACATGCATTTAATACAGCCAATTGTTTTGCACCTGTTCTTCTAGGGCAGCAAAATATTTTAACCATGGCTGAAACTGTATGCAAGCAAGGTGTTCCAACACTGCCCACTGTGTAAGACATGAAGAGAGAATGGCATGAGTAGAAAATCGCCATGCTTTCTGTAGCACATGCAGTGAACCATGCAGCGGAACAGCTTGAGCACAGGCAGTCATTGCCTACATGCAAACTTAATAGAATTCATTTTTGCATACATTTGCTTATGATAAGAAACAGTAAATAATCGGATTCTATTACTTTTTTTTAAATCACATTATTTTTTCAGCATTACACAATCCAAAATAAATTTTCAAGTACTGGTATGCTCTAGCTTTATGGCAAAAATAACATGCATTTAAACTGCCTAATTTCCTTTCTCATTTTCCTTACTCTGACCCATTTTGGTTCTTAGGTTAGTCACTACCTTACCTCCATCAGTGAAAGTATTTAGTTTACTATTTAGTTAATTACAGTCTGGTCAGAGGTACTTGACTAGCGAGTAGAAAAAGCCTTAAACCCCAAATTAGCACATCTTATTCCAGGAAAGGGGAAACTTTTATTCAGAAATATGATTTAAGTTCTTAAGAACTTCAGATGCTCTTAGATTTTCCAAGTTATTTTTTCTTTTTTTTTTTTTCTATCTGTTGAAATGAAGCTACCTTAACAGGCTCAATTTGCAGTACTCCTTTTATCTCCAATTACAAATCAGTGTCATTGTCTTTATTTCCTTTCACAGAATGAATTGCTGTTTTAGGCATTTACAGTTAAGTTAACCCAGTTCCATCTAATGATTAACTCTGTTTTCTGTTACGTTCAGAAATTTGTAACCCACTATTTGCTTAAAGCTAAATCATGTATTTTGTGAGCATCAACACCACTAAGGATTCTTCTGCTTTCATTAGTTCACTAATTACAGTTTATTTTATGCACACACAAAAAGCTTTTGTTACATACATAGCTGTATGAATGAAGAAATCTCAGAAGCCAGAATTTAATAACCAGCTTTTTAGGACTTTTAAAATAGGGGGCTGAAAAAAAAAAAAAAAAGGCGAGTTTTGTCTACAGTACTGAAGTTTGCATATATAGCTGCATGTGAGAAAACTCAGGAGACATTAGAGCTGCAGATGCCCTCAGAGAACTGCTGAATCTAAAATCATTTTTCAAAAGCATTCCAGATGACTTAGATAGCTATCTTTATTAAGTTCAATGTTCCATTTTTCAGAGGGGAAAAAAAAACGTATTCTGCTTTAAATTGTAAATGTTCCATCTTCTGTGAAGAATCTCTCTTGAATAGGAATTCGATTGAGCTCTCATTAGAAAAAAAGTATTGATGGCAGAATCTTTCAGATGAGATGAAAGCTTGGCAGCTGGTTCCTCTTTTTTTTTTTTAACATTTGATGAACCAAAAAGGGACTTAATTTACCATTCTGAAGGGCAAGCACAGGTGGGCAGTTCACCCATGAATCAAGACTTCTAGTAAAGTCTAACTTATTCTTGGAAACAGCTTAGAGCAGCATAGTGTCGAGCTTTTCATTTAACTGAAAAGGTTTGATGTCTTTAGATAAGATTATGCCTTAACACTCACCTTCAGCCTGCTGTCTAGGCAGCCAACCCAGCAAAATCCTGACTTACACCCTGTTGATTTTTAACGTTAATTCAATCACTACATAGCTGTCCCTATAGCTCTCAGGACTACAGGGGTTTCCAGCTTTTAAGATTCATTTGCTATATGTATATTTTGTGCCTTGTTCCTTCTGTTGGCATTGTGCATTTTACTGTAAATTACAGGATTCAGGGAGAAACACCACCACCACCAAACACACAACCTCCAAGTTACTTAGACTTGAAATGCCAACAGAGAAGTTTTTCTTCCAGGATTAAAAACATACTTGATTTACCTTTGTTGAATTTTCATTTTAGATTTCCAGCAGCACACCAAGGAAAGATGAAGAGGAAGAGGAGGAGGAAGAAGATGAAGATGATGATGATGAAGAGGAGGAATTTTAGATGCTCATACAGAAGAGACATAACAAAACTGTTCTGAATGTCTTTTTTCTTAATTGACTGGAAAACAGAAGAGACTTCCCTTTACATAAAGGCTTTTATGTATTAATCAAAAACTTCACTGAGGCTGTATTTTTTAAAATTCCAACAGGAGCAAGAATTGCTACTAACAGTAGAGTATATTCTACAGACAACAAATGACCAGTTTCAAAGAATGGAATGAAATTTGCTGAAAATGGGTCATTTCAGTAGCTAGAAAATGAAAAATTTAAATAGAATCCTGTATTAGATATGCATAGATGTTATACTGCAGTCACATTTGCTTAAACTTACATGCCAGACTATGTTCAAAAACTGCACTAAGCTGACAAGCAGTTATGAACATGAGGGTTTGCTTGTTACCTTGCCAATGTATTACCACATTCTCTAGCTACACCCCTCTTGGTTTAGCAAGTCCTCTAGCTGTACCTGTCATAACTGGTTTTATACACCCTAAAGTACCTCAAGAAACTGATTACAGCACCAATCCTGTTACATTTCATTTTGTTACACACCCTGGATGACAGAAAGCAGAGTGGGGCATAATGTTTTCTCATTATTTTCCTGGGGCTTGACTAAGATGACCGTTGATTCCTTTACACATACAGAATGAAGCATTAACTATTAAGGACCTAGCCCAGTATCTTGTTTTAATACTGCACTGCTTTTAAATAAAAGTGCCTTCATAGTAAAATCAGTTGATATTTTATATAGTTGACATTTATTATATGAGTTGACACTCTGTGTATATATATAGTTCAAGTTTCACGTGTTTAACTAGTTGATTCAGTTCCCATTTCTATCAAACATATATGAAATTACATATTTTGAGTGTAATTTCCAGGTTTAGTATTTGCTAAATGTATAAGGAGATTTTCATAAATACTAAGAAAAATGAACATTTTTAAAGGTTTTTAAGATGTTAAGCACATGTATAAATCTAGAATTTAAACCTGTAACTGGGAAAACAGTTTCAAGTTATAACCAAATACTGTCTCAGTTAAGGAAATAAACCATGAAATAAATTTTAATATTGATGCTATCTTTGTTCACTGATGCAAAGTATGCAACACAATTGACAGGTGAGAAAACAGCTTTTGCCAAAAATTAATGTGAGGAAAATATAAAGCAAAAATGTCACTATATTAGGGTTCTGGTTTAAACCCAGAAAATAGTTTTACAGCGGAATTACATACTGCCATCATTTACCTACTGTTGACAAGGAGCAGAATGCTAATGACCAGAATTAGCAGACGACCAGAACTGCTAATGACCAGAATTTAGCAGAATGCTAAAACATATCCAGCTAACTAATTCCCCTCTTTCAGCAAGTAGGGCACTTAGATAAATATTTGTATCATCGTTGATCATCACCAATTTTCATTGCATATTCAGTCAAGTCCTGTAGTCCATTTCCGAAACAGATGGGTAATCTGATGACTATACCAGTATGGTCTACATATGTGCAAATAGCAATTCTTTCTGTACCATGCCTTGAAAAAAGAATTCTGAATAAAGAAGGAAATAGTGTTTACATCAATTTCCAACTAAAAGATTAGTTATTAGGGTACAGAAAGAAGTTTTTTCCTCAGCAGCTTCTCCTCCTCAACTCACAAAAAGTCTACTTTAAGAATTACAGGAAGGGAGAAATATCAGTGTTGGGCAACCTTTTTGTCCTGTATATGTGTTAAGTTTGAATGTTGGACAGAAATTTTGTGAGCTAGACTAGGGATGAAAAAGCCAATACACTAACTAACATATTTTAAAACCAGAAGATACTTTTGCAAAGATTATTCTCATGGCTTAAGTGCTTATTTCAAGACTGACAGTACTCCATTTGTTCGTATTCATTTTTGTTCCCTGACATCTAAACAATGCAGGCTTCTATCAGTTCTTGTGAACAGCCTTTCTTTTTTTTTTTTTTTTTCTTTTTTTTGCCACTGCATTGAAAATGCTGGCCTATCCCCTTTGGGACCAAAGATTGTCTTACTGTACTCTTCAGACTGTCATAGGTTTCCTGAATGCCTCAAGCTGCTTCCGTATGTGATCACTATTACCAGTTTTTGATGCCAGAGACCATTCTCCTTTAAATCATAAGTTTTGGACAATGATAACAAAAGCAACTGCAGATTAAGCATAACTAAGGAAACGAGATAGATTTCCAACAGCACAAATTGCAGCATTTCCTTTGTTGTTCTTTTACTATCTGCATGGTACTTAAAAAGGAAGAGCAATAATTCACACCATGTAGTTACAGACTACTGTCTCTGATGTCTCCTTTACTCTGAAAGCAGAGTGCCTCCAAACCTTAAACATCTGAACTGTTATTAGCAGGAAACACTATCACCACACCATGCACTTGTACCATCCTATTCAAGCAGAATCAGAATATAATGCAAACCATATATACACATACACATCCCAATTGAAATAAAAAACATACTAACTGGAAAACAGGTATAAATTGAGAATCAACTATCCTATTAACCTGCTTATTAACTGATGTACTGGCATCCTTCCCTAATTTCCCTGTGCTTCCGATCATCTATGCATCCTTTGAAGCACAGCTTTACACACCTCCCCCCCAAAAAATGGGTCTATCAATTAGATATTTCATAGATTAACCTAGAACTGTCATACTCTCATCTGGCTTTAATTTAAAGATTAATTAGCTATAGGGCAAACAAAACATTTTAAAATGCCTTATTATGCCATTACAAGCTTTGGGACTCTTTTCATCTATTTACTAGGTTAAAAAAAAAAAAAAGTTTACCATCTCCCAAATTAATAGTCCCTTAGCAGCAGCTACTCAAACTTCCCTGAGAGCAGACAATGCCATTGGAGTAGGCTTTTTCCAAAACATCACCAACAAACTACCTACCAAATCACCTCATCCTTCCAGTCTCCAAATCCTTTTACTTACAAAAACGTGTGTATGTACGTGCACATGTGCATGTAGCAACACTACTCCAGAAGCATGGTAAAAATTTTACCAGTTTATTTTCAGTATTTGACAACCGTTATTGTGCAGTAGCTGGAAGAACTTTACATCCAACAAATCATGTTGAGCTGATTAACTGTAGGAGAAAATAGTTGCTTTCACTCTTTACAAAACAACAGCAGGTAACAGAGGCAAGAATTAGTAGTAAAAATGACAGCTTACAAAAATAATGATGATGATGTTTTCAACAGCATGATTAGATCATGCAACTTTGAGGATTCTTTTAACATGCTACTATTTTCCCTGCAAAGGCTATTGGCTTTTGATCACTTTTATAGCAACCACGAAGTAAAACCAGCATTTAAAAAAAAATATATCAATTTAAATTCAGAGGATTCAGAACAGCACACTTCTGAAGTTAATTCCTACCAGTCAGCAAAAAAAGGAAGTATTCAGACTTTGAAAATTTGGCCATATCTAAGCTCCTTTGCTCTGAGAAATCTACACCTACAAATTTGGCATTACCATTCTCATTTAAAATACTTTTTTCCGAGCACTTAAAACAGAAGACGAGTAATATGGACAAGAAATGAAGCTACATTAGCCCTTAAAAATTATAGAAGAAAAAAGGTTTTGTCTTGATTTGTTCATTTCTACTTAAAAGTTTAAATGACATTTAGTAATGATGATTTTACATAAAAAAATAATTAAGGTTTCACCTCCAGTGAGGGTGATCACTCACTGGAGCCTGTCCTTGGAGATCCTCAAAACCCACAGCACAAGGCCTTGGTGAACGTGTTCTAGTCGACCCTGCTTTGAGCAGTGGGGGTGACTGGGAGACTTCCAGGTCCCCTTTCAACCTCAGCTACTCTATGAATCTAGCATTTTTTGGTATCACCTGAGCAAAGGTTAAAACTAGTTTTCATCACCAAGTTGCAACTTTGCTGTCTTAGTTTCAGAGGCGACTACAAAAACTTCATAAAAGTCTCCAGTACTCCGGTACTGCCTTGTACGGTTGCAATGCCAACAGTATACAGAGTTCAGCTGTGTGTATTCACACCATTGAAGTTTCCTAAGCCTGAATTCTGAAGATGCAGAGCTTTTTCTTCAAGTAGGATAGCTTTTATTTCTTACTAAAATTTATACATGCTGGTACCAAACCAACCAAAGCATTCTGAATACTGATAGAGAGTTTATTTTCTTGTGTAAAAAAATAACAGTTTGTTGTCAGCATGGTTGCCAGTGACACATCAGTTAAAATTGGTTATATACTGACCTGGAATGCATCTAGACAGCATTAGCAAGTTAATATTCGTACTACAAGCATGTCAAGATGAAACAAAGACCACTGAAAGTTCAGGCTGAAGCCAAAATTCTTGATGTAATTCCAACATTCATTTTCTGCCTCAGAGGTACTACATTGAGGGAGGAGAACAAGAAAGCCTATGCACCCAACTCGTACAGATTTTGGAGTCTTTGTAAACCACGTATTCATTACTACGTTGACAAACTTTTTACAGTTCAATTTTTCCACAGAATGCAGCCAGCATCATTCTCACGAAGACCCTTGTGTGCTGAGAATAATAGTTAAGATCAGTAACTATACAAGTTTTAAATATAAGACACACATGTAAAAGCAATCTTTTTTATTTAAAAAAGTTGAAAAGCCAGCAAAGCCAGCTAATGTGAACAGATTTTTTTTCCTCTAATAGGGATGCCTGCAACCACATGAAACCGAACAAAAACTGAACAGCTTACACAAAAAAAAAACTCAGTCATTTTTTAATTTTATTAAGCTAACCTCAATAAGAACTGTTATTGACTAATGCAGGTAGCACTGAAGCTTTTCTATTTGAACCGTTTGCGTGGTCAATCAACCAGCACTTACAATTTTATTTGATGCAAAGTCAGGTGACATGGAATTAAAGCAAACTAAAAAAAAAAAAAAAAAAACCTAAAAAAAACAACCAAAAAACAAAGCATTACAACTCCATGCTTTTATACCTTGATGTAAGATATTCAATGTCCTCCAGAATTTCAGGACTCTTCTCGGCCACAAGAAGTAGGCACAATACATTTCTCATATCTTAACCATACAGATACTTCAACCAAGAGCTAAACAACTGAACTAGGTATTATTTACAACTGTTGATGGAAACTGTTTCTTCATCTTCTAGTAATTAAAAACATGAAAATAACTGTCAATACTGTCAAATCTAGAATGTTTTATTCTAGAGCATCTTTTCCTCCTTTACAGCAAACTCAACTTAACTTTCCTTGGACCAATTGGCCTATCATTTAATTCGTTAATAGCAGCCATAGCTTCCTCATAGTTTGTCATAGCAACGATGGCATCACCCGAAGGCAATCCTTGTTCGTTATACTGTACGGAAACTGACTCTGGTATGACTCTGTAGCCATAGAAAAAATCCAGAATCTCATTAGGAGTCGCTTTAAAAGGTAAATTTTTCAATCGAATAGGAACAACACGTTCAGAACCACCACTGAAATTTGGGTCTGGCATAAATCTTCCTTCTGGAAAATTTCCCATTTTATTATTCCCGAAGTCCATTCTGCCAAAATGTTCGCTGTCACCACCAAAATCCATGAGGGGTGGCGGACCTCTAAAATCCTTAGGAGGGCACATGAAGTTCTCAGGGGGATGCCTAAATTCAGAAGGATGCCTGAAGTTCCCAGGGGGACCAAATGAATGCATGGGTGGCCCTTGTGGCGGTCCAGAAGGTGAACCAACTGGACGGGAAAGCTCACCTCTGTCATATGCGTGTGAATGACCCTGCATTTCATTTGGTGCAGAGAATGGAACAGTTACACCAAACTTCTGCATCTGTTCTTCAGATATAAGTCTTAGTAATACCTCCGTTCCCAAGAACCTTCGACGATTTAAACTTTCGGCTTTCATGGCTTGCTCTTCAGATTTAAACTTCACTAATGCTTCTCCCAGCCCAACTCCTTTGTCATCATAGAGCAAGTAAATGTCATCTTCATGAATATCAAATCTCTCAAAGAACTTCTGCACTTCAACTTTTGTCACATCAAAAGGAAAATTCCTCACATAAGCACACACCTTGGGGCCAGAATGACCTTCCCGATAACTTTTTTCTGTTATGGCCTGTCCAGGAAGATCTCTTTCCTGGGATCTTTTCCTCTCATAAGAATCAATTATTTTCAACATTGACTTTCTCGAAATTGGAAAAATGTAAACGGGACGATTGAGAAGAACCTTTCTATGACATTCCAAAGCAGCCTGATAATCTCTCTCATTCCTTAACATCACAAAGGCATCTCTAGTCCTCCTCTGATGCTTGTCCGTTAGAAGCTTGATTTGTTTGCTGCATATATCCAGATCAGGGAAAAAAGCTCTCAAATCTCTCTTCTCCACATTAGTCGATAGATTCCTTAAGTGTATGTAATATTCCTGGCTGGGAGGTGAACGAGAACGCGTTCTCTGTCTCCTGGGTGATCTTGAATGAGAATGTTTCCTTGCATGCATGTAGCCTGAGCTTCTTGGAGAACGTTCGTTGCATAAGAAGTGATCCATCTCATTTGGCACATCTACCCTCCCACCATATTCAATCCACCGCTCCTCTGTAGTTGGACTTATTTCTATAAACCTCTGACCCATGTATTGTCTGTGACGTTTAAGTCCTTCTAAGGCATCACCAGGCGTAGCAAATTTTACCAAGCAATCACCATTGTTTAAACCATTACGATGCTTTATCAGAATCACTCCATCCACACGTATTCCAGAAAGGAAAGCACGTACTGCATCTTCTGTTGCAGAGTAAGGTATACCACGTAGAAATAAGTAAAGATCATCTGGGTTAAATGAATGAGAATCCTTTCTTGACTGATAGCTCGATTTAGGCATACCTACATCACCATGTCTTGTGCCATTGGCGTGGAAACCCGCCTCCGGATGATTTGGTGGACCGTAACCAGACTTATTTATTCCTTTCGTAATAGCCGCAACTAAATGGGAAATGTCTCCAACACCCGATGCTCCAGAACCATTAGCACCTGTTCGTCTAGACCCAGACATAGCTTCTCGTCCCCCACGGTCAAATCGTTTCCGGCTCATTTCTATGGTATTCTGCATTTCTGCCTTGCTGCTGAGAAAGAGCTCTATGCGGGAGTCCTTGATAAACCCTCCTGAACAGCTCATGGCACGCCGTGCATCTTCATCTGTTGCAAATATAATAAAAGCCTCCCCAATTTCTCCTCCAATAATATGCACACCTCCATCGGGAATATTCAATCCCAAGAAGAAACGACGAATATCTGCAGGACCCGCAACAACAGGAAGCCCCTGTAAACGGATGACTACAGCCATGCTGAGCTCAACCCACAGCAAAAATCACCTGCAGACAAAAAGGTACACATGATAGCACGTCTTTAGTACTCAGCTATTACAGTATCTTAACACTTAAGCTAGAGCCTTTTTAATGAATGCCCTCGTCTCAATCAAGAGAGAAGGTATGAAAAAACTCACAAGTTCACAATAGGATTAAAACAAGATTCACTGAAAGTTGATTAGTCAGAACAATTAGCTACTCCACCTGCACACATGAACAAGTCTATCAGTATTCCCTATCCTAAGGGCAACAAAATCCACCTCAGTCACTCCTCACCATCCACAATACCTGAAGAACGCCTAAAGTCTTTCATGGCATAGCTGCTATATGCCAGAGATCTCTGCCCAGTCCTAAGGAACAAAAAATTCCTGTTTGCTTTTGAACAGGACATTTGTGAGCATAAACACCGAAAATACTAGATGGTAAAAGGAGAAAGGAAAAAGAGTAATTGCGACACTTGAAAATGAAGTAATTCACCAACAATGATGACTTTACTGCTTTGACAAGTTGCTCTAACCAGTGGTCAGTTCTGTTCAATAATGCACGGTCTCTCAGCGTTCAAAAATGTTGTCTCTTTCATGTAGTCAGAGTATTAATTGCAGCAGCCACATGCACTCAGGAGAGCATATCCTAGTTCCCAGCCACAAGTCTGTGAGAAAAAAAGGCCGTGTACGATCTTGTCACAATACTCAGTGAGAAGTGTTAAGCTTTTGGCAGCTTACCTGTTTCTGCTTGGAAGACCTGATAAATTCTGTAAAATCAACTTAACTGTGGAAAGAAAATGAAACATAATTAATAGCTGATATCTGTACTTTGTTTTACAAACTGTGCTACATTGCTGCAGCTCATCCATAGCAGTGGCTAATACTAAAGCCAGGCATGTAATGAAACCACAATTTGGGATAAAATGAAGAACTCCTTCCATGTTCCAAAATGCTATGAACTGCATCTTTGTGTTGCCATTTTAGAAGCAAAGGAAATTCAAAAGTTAAGTTGACTTCTGCAAATGATGTAAACACGATGAGGTTATTTGGTCATCAATCGTGCCATACCGAACTGTTGAAATCAAACAGATTGACAGTGAATCGAGGGGAAAACCCTCAACTCTTTGAGTCCTTGAAAGACGCCCAAGTCCATCTCAAGAGTACAGTCTGTGTCCATTCTTCCGAAATCCACCTGCTTTCAAAGCTCACAAGAGTATGCTACTCACCAGTCCAACACTGCATTTAATGTACACAGTGAAGACTAGCAAAAGAGCAAAATTACGTAGCAAGGAGAAACTTCAGTGAGTGCTTCAATTCACAAAGCACATTTCAGTATTTTCCCTAAATGTAAACTGCCTTTCAAAAGTAAGTATTGCTTAATACACTGACTTGACCATACCCAGATTTTCAACATTATCCTCTAATGCCACACAACACATAGCACAGTACTCTCAGAACAAAAACAAGCTCCCAGAGCAAATAACTACATCCCTTTAAAACAAACAAGAGCCCAATGCCCCAGTGACAAGCATGGAGAATATTCCCTGTACAAAACCCTTGCTCAGTAACTGTACAGCACTAGATCCTGATGCCAAGCTATCTACTGATCACAGTAACTAATCACTCCACCTAAGCTTAGCAAAACAAGAGCGAAGACCAAATTCTGTAACTAACACATTTTAGGTCACTTCTACATCAGCACTTTGTAAACACAACAAACCAAAACCAACTGCCTGTTTGATACCTGCACTGAAGATCATCAGCTCTCCGTGGATTTTTGTGGTGTGCGGACCCCGGCCAGCAGCCACACGGCTGATTGTTTACTCCCCATCCTCACCAGCAGGATAGGGAAGAAAATAAGAACAAAGGCAAGAAAACTTGTGGGTCAAGGTAAAGACAGTTTAATAGGTGAAGAAAGGGAGAAAAAAAAAAAAAAAGTAAAAGAAAGGAAATCACTTGCCACCTCCCACAGGTGGACTGATTCCCAGCCTGCCTCCAAACAATGGCCACCTTAGAAGCCAAAAAGATACCTCCCACACACACAAAAACCACACAAATCAAACATAAACCTCCTTCTTCCTTTGCCTCAGTTCATGTTGCTGAGCATGACGTTACATGGCATGAACACTGCTTTGGTCACTCTGGGTCAGCTGCCCCAGCTGCGTCCCCTCACAACCTCTTGCCCAGTCCCTGCCTACTTGCTGCAGTGCCCGAGCGGGGAAGAAGAGAGAGCCTTGACGCTCGGCAAGGGCCGTGCAGCGACAGCCAAAACACCGGTGTGTGGTCAACACTGCTTAGCCACAAATCCAAAACACAGCACCACACCGGCTGCTGGGAAGAAAGTCGGCTCCATCCCAGCCAGACCCACTGCACTTTTTAATCTATCTTCTCAACAGATGCGATGGCAATGCCAAAAAAGTAAGGAGAATTCAAGGGCAGGATTCTCTTACAGGGCCTTCATGTCTTGAAAAGTCAAATCCGCTGCCCTGCTACTTGACGATGTGTTTTATTTGTAGTATTCCTGAATTTCACAATTCTGCATTCTCATCCCAATTTTTAAACAGCATTCAGAACGGATCTCCTCAGTACTTCTTCGGCGATAAATGGCAAGTTCTCCATGATGTACCAACATACAACCTTCAGTGTTTAAAACCAGACACATTGATTCCAGATCATAATGTGATATTTAAGAATTTCACAAACAGAAATGCAAAATTGGATAATAAGCTTTTGCTAGCTGTATAGTAAACAAATTAAGAAGTGGTAGGAACTGTAGACAAGCCATCCAACTGTTTAAATGAATGACCAGGAAGATCGACTTTTAGGATGCAAGTGCCAATTCATGAATTGAGCAAGGACTTCAGAGAACAAAGGTTTACATAACAAATAGACTGACAACCTCATGCCGCCAATTTAAAAGCACAGAGGTATGCACACTAATGCTTTAAAAAACTTTGTATTTGACTGAGTTAACTAGAAAGCAGTACTACACCTACGCTTCCAGAGCCTTAGCAAATTCCAAATGCCATTACAGCTTACTCAACACCTCGCTGAAAAAAAAAAAGAAAAAAGAAAAAAACAAAAATATTAAATATTTCATGAAACTAACCCTGCACTAAACTAGTATTTTTACCACAATATCAAGAGATTACAACAGTTCGCATGCAGCAAATGTGCAAGCCAAAAGGAACACCCCCAGAAATATCATGACTATAGAAGTGGACAAGTATGAGAACTAACAAATAACTGGTGGGTCTGAGAACGATTTGTTCTTCCAAACGTCTTCAAAACAGGCCTCGGCTGTCGAAGCAAGCTGCTGTAATCAGTTTTCACACCGCGGCGGGCAGATGCGAGTGAGCGCTGCGGCTGGGCCGGCTGCGGCACGGGGCCGCTTCCCAACGCTGCCGGCTGGAGAAAAGCAGCTCCGACCGCAGGCAGCGCACCACGAACCCGGGAGGAAAACAAACGGGTCCCGCCAGCAGGCGGCCCGGAGCCAAGAGCCGCGGGATGGCGGCCGAGGAGAACAGCGCGAGGAGGAGGCCGCCCGGCCCGGCCAGGGGCCGTGTGTGAGCCGGCCCTGCCCAGAGCAAGCCCGGCCTCCCCGCGGCCCCGGGGAGGGAAGGGTGGCGGGCAGCCCGGCGGCGTGAGGAGGCCTCGGGCCCGGGCAGCCGCCGCGCAGCGGCTCCACGAGGGCCAAGGCTGCCGAGAAGGGGCAGCTCGCAGCCGGCTCACAGCGGTAACCCCGCGCCCTCGGTGAAGCGGAGGCGCCCCGGGAACGCAGGCGCTCTCCCTCACGCCATCCATCCATCCATCCATCCATCCCCCCACCGGACACGCCGCTAGGCCAGGCTCCGCGCCGAGCCCCGCTCCCCGCAGCTCCCGGCGCAGCACCACCAAGATGGCGCCCGCCGCCGCTCCCCCCCACAGCCCTCCGCGGAGGAGC
>VXAA01007183.1:18760-52489 GCA_013399115.1 Anseranas semipalmata
TTGCGGTTCTTGTTGATGAAAAGCTTGACATGAGCCAGCAGTGTGCTCTTGCAGCTCAGAAGGCCAATTGTGTCCTGGGCTGCATCAAAAGACGAGTGGCCAGCAGGCTGAGAGAGGTGATTGTCCCCCTCTACTCTGCCCTCGTGAGGCCCCACCTGGAGTACTGCATCCAGGTCTGGGGCCTCCAGCCCAAGAAGGATGTGGACCTGTTAGAGTGGGTCCAGAGGAGGGCCGCGAAGATGATCAGAGGGCTGGAGCACCTCTCCTATGAAGAAAGGCTGAGAGAGCTGGGGATGTTCAGCCTGAAGAAGAGAAGGCTCTGGGGAGACCTCATTGCAGCCTTTTAATACCTAAAGGGGTTTTATAAAAAGGATGGAGAGGGACTCTTCACTCAGGTAGATAATGATAGGACAAGGGACAATGGTTTTAAACTGAGAGAGGATAGATTTAGATTAGACACTAGGAAGAAATTCTTCACTGTGAGGGTGGTGAGACACTGGAACAGGTTGCCCAGAGAAGCTGTGGATGCCCCATCCCTGGAGGTGTTCAAGTCCAGGTTGGATGAGGCCCTGGCCAACCTGATCTAGTGGGTGGCATGCCTGCCTATGGCAGGGGGGGTGGAACCAGATGATCTTTAAGGTCCCTTCCAACCTAAGCCATTCTATGATTCTGTGATTCTGTGATCTCTTCTGGGCCAAACCTTACTGTAACTGAGATAGTTCATGTTCATCTAATTATTCGCTAAAACTGTCAAATCTTTTCTTTCGAACAAAGGTCAGAGTTCTGCATTCTCTACTTTTGTTCTGTGTTGTTCTTCCTGGTTAATTAATTATTTGTCTTGTATTTCAGGTCATTAGTAGAACTATTTAAGAATCCAGAGTCACAGCTCCAAGCATACACAAGTAATACCTCCATTTCTTGTTAGACTTTTGAGGCAGTGACTTTTGAGTCCTATGACTTTATTGAGCTTTTAGTCCATGTCTGTGTATTTTTCTGGATTCAGAAAATTTTTTCTGGATTCAGATCTTGCTATTCAAAAATATATATACTTTTCCTATTCAAAGACCTTGCAAAAATAGATGTATTTTGTCTGTTATCAATCATACTTCATTCAGTCTACGTCATGCTTTATTACTCTAGTTGATGATGAATGAATAAAGTGCATGTTAGTCAATATGTAGTTAATGGCACTGGTTCTTACCTTACACTGCAAAAAATACACAGGGAAAAAACAGGAATGCAGAGGAAGTACAACCTGATTTCTGTACCTTTTGCGTGGAGGGAAGAACCAAAATCTTTAAATTGTCCTGAAATGGTATGTCTTAAGGTGTGAAAGACAAATAATATTGTACCGTGCTTCTTAAAAAATCTTTTCAAAATACAAGCCTATAATACACAAACTATGAAAAAATATGAAATAACTATTGTTGTAGTATTTTTTTCATATAGAATTTTACAGTGGTTCTTTGGAAGAATGACAAAAATGAGGCAATGAATAATGAACTTACAGAATCAATTTCAGAAGATATATTTTAATTTTCATAAAGGATACATCTAGATAACTTTGATTAACTATGCTACAATGCAAATATATGAAATACAATGTTCAGTCACTCATGTTCCCGTGATGGTTAGGGAAGGGTGGATGTTAATGGTCTGTACATTTCCATGTCAGTCACCAGAATGAATTTGTTGACATTTATGTCTTAAACAATATGCATGTATTTGCTGTCAAGTGTTATTTGGCTGTACAAATATTTATCTGCTGTAGCATTGACCATATTAGCATAATCTGACAAATAATCAATATTTGTCTGAAGCTCTAGAGTCCTGGCAGCTAATCCTAAACAGCATAATTGAATGGAGAACGATGAAAAAGATTTACATGATATTTGACCTACTTCCAAAGTTCTGCATATATTGTACAGAGTTTTTAAGATTGACAATTTCAGATTAACTGTTAGGATCGCAGAATTTCAACTGAACATTAATTATTTCAAGTGGAAATCACTAAGTGGTAGGGGTACTTAGTGCTAATGTAAACTTATAAAGCCAAGGTTCTGCATATGAGAGTCAAAAAAGAAGTTCTTATTTTAAGAACACCTCGAGGATAAAGAAGTTAAAGAAAATTTATCTTTTCTAACAAGAAAGCTTTTAGGTCCAGAAAGAAATGGGGAAGTGGAAATTATGATAAGACAAAAAGAATCAGGTGTGAAAAGTGAGAGGAGGGAATGGAAGGGAGGATGTATCGTATAATAATATTTAGCCAAATGGTTAAGGCAGTCACTTAAAATGATGGAGAAATAGATCTCTTCCTTTCTCATTTTGATGAGAAATTCCATCCTGATTAACTTGTCCACACATTAATCACATTTCTCAGATTTTTATATTTGTTTTATAAAAGAGCTTTCTCCTATTTCATTGAAATACAGTTTTAGTCGGAATGATGAATTTCCTTGGAATCAATATCTGAACAGTTCTGAAATATTGTGGAGTGCAGTAGTTCGCAATTCCATCTCTATAATACGGGAACCAAATCCTTATGACTTTATACCTTTGAGCTAAGGCATTTTGAAATGCTATTTGATGAAAAGATTTAAAATTCACATCTCTGGATCTTCCTTGCTGGAAAGATATATAAATTACTGTGGATTATATCTGATCCAGTGGTAATTTCCTACTTTTTTTTTGTTTGTTTTTGTAACTACTAGAAATGTTTAATTAAAAAAAAAAAAATCCCCCTAAGTCTCACCCAGAATATAGTTGAAGTTAAGCCGGAATGAATGTTTCTTATGTATGTGCATATGTATGAAACTGCTAGGCCCAAAGGCTGTTCGGTAAATTATTTTCAAAATACCTTGTTAAAGTAAATGTCAGAGATTACAAATTGAATAACAAACATGTATGCACATGTATACACTTGTAGCAATTTGTCAGATTTAATAGAGACACAGCTAGACCAGAATTTGTATAACCTTAACTTTAAATTCACTGCTTTAACAGTGAATCTAATTCAGTTTCATCAATTTGAATTCTTAAATAAAGTATCTCATTATTTTGATCAAGGGGAAACAAAATAGTATCAAGATTGCTTTCGGATTACTTTTTTTTTAATTCCTTTTATGAAACCTGTTGGTTTTTTATAGCTGTAGCTTTTAACAGAGAGGAAAATAGTTTATCAACTATTGATTAAAAGTTTAAACTATTCCATTACGTCAGATAAATCTGGTCCAAAAAAAAATCAAAATGTTAAATAGTACCCAGTTCTTACTTGTAAAGTTCTTACTAGAGTGATAATATTACAGTATCTTAGCTGAGGTAGATACAAATTAAATCTTGAGGTCCTGACACCTTCTATTTTGAAAACTGTTGGGCACAAGTCAACAGTTTTGCATCTGAATTCTATCTTTAGTTTTTGTAAACTCTGAGGAAACAAAAAAGGCCTAAACAAAGCTCAATTAATCCATAGCAGTCCCTTAGTGCAACACAGTTCAAACCTTTTGTTCCAGCTTCAGTTTTTCATGCATATCACTTACTGTGACTGACACAGTAACTTAAAGGGCAGTAACTTCAGACATACATTCACCAAAACGAATAATTCTGGACAATACTGAGGTAGGCCTTACATCATACAGAACTCCAATATAGTGGGACCACATGTTTCCCCAAGCCAGAGCAGGATTTGCTATTCCCTGTGTATTAAAATGTCTGTATTTTTAATAGCTTTCTTTTAATACAGTTATAAATATCATTAAATAGGGTAAATTTATCCTAAGAGTGTTCCTTATGAGTGCAGAAATCAGTATTTTCCAAGGTATTTAATAAAACTTAAGATAATGCTCTCAAAGGTGCAAGAATAAGGTTCTACTATTATTATTATTATTTCTCCATTTAGATGATATTTACATACATTTGTTACCTCAGGTAAGTCCCTTGTACCCTTTGAGTTAGATGATGTGATGACAGGGTTACCTTGCCTTTTACTATCATGATTTTATGGTGTGTTTATCTTGAGGTATTTAACACTGTAGCTTGAGAGATATAGAATTACAGAAGAAAATTAACTAGGAAACTGAATTTATGCTCATTTGCATATTAATTCAGGATTTTTTTCAATGATATGCCAAAAGAGATTTTGTCTGAACTTTGACCTAGCTGCTGCCTTCCACCCTTTGTCTTTGAGTAAAATAGTTAGCACAATTAATAATAATAATAATAATAATAATAATAGATAGCACAATTAATATATAGCACNTAATAAAATTCATCATTATTATTATTATTATTATTATTATATCTTGACAAATAGCATCAGAAAAAAATATAAATGATACAAATGAAAATAAGTTTTCTTTTGTTAAACATAAGTAGAAGGTGTGGCTCATCTGTACAACAAATCTGTGTGTCTGTTCATGAAAGTAACATTCTGCAAAATGCTGGAGAAACAGATGTATTGGCAGTATTTTTAGATTAAAATAGTTCCTCAAATATCCTGTGAGATTCTATATATACAGTTTTCTTTCAAGCAAAGTACTGAAGTACATCCTTAGGCTTATATAGAAGAAAAGTTATTTTAACTTCCAAGGGGCCAGAAAATCATTTCACAGTCTGCTGAGATCTAGAAGATGTCCTCACCTAAGAAAAAAACTAGTGTGGAGGAAAATTGCTGCTGCTTACAGTAGTTATGTTGTAGTTATTTTACACATTTCTTTTAAGTTTTGTCTGAGGAGAACTTATGTTTCTCCATAAATACAAATACAAAGATGGTAAATAATGTTGCATCTTGGTACAATGTGTTAACAACACCCCTTCCAGTAATAGTATGAGACAATTGAAGTTTTTATATGCTCACAGACAAGTAAACCAGGTGCTGCAGTGATCTCACCCAATGGAAATGAAAATCTGAATGAGCTGTTTATAGTCTGTACAAGATAAGAATGACTGAAGTCTATAAATAATCTACTAACGATAATATGAAATATTGAGAAGGTATCAAAAGTAATGTTCAAAATTTAATTCAAAATCCCCTTCTTCCTTACTGTGATATACTGTAGGCAGAATTCATCAGCATCAAACAGTTGTCTGATAGCAACTTTACATTCACAGTCTTCTAAAAATTCATCCAAAGCAGCACTGAATGTATCTCACTTTTCACTTATAATGTAATATAAGTGATAAACATTTTTGCTGAATAACCCTTCCTGTCTTTGGCTAACATAAGGAAAGGCTATTTGAAGAATTAGTTGTTACTCTAACTAATCACCCTTTTAAATACTTCAGAACAAATTAAAAACCTCTAGTCTTACTTTGAGGCAAAGCAGATTCATTCACCAAGCTGTAAGAATATACTGTTCTTATCACCTGGGACAAGTTAACTGCAGAAGCTTACCCCTGAATATATGGAGTAATCTATCTTCCTAAAGCCTTCGAAAGCAACTGAAAGCTAAACTTCAGTTTTATTTTTCTACATGTGCCCTCAGTCAATTCATAGACTGGGTGGCAGTTCTTACCGCCAGAGAAAGCTGTTATGATAATCTTCCATGACCTCCTGAGTATTCAGACCGTAGAACCTCATGAGATAATTTCAGTATCACAATTTGTCAGTATCAGAATTAAGTTTTTAGTTGTAGCATATCCTTTTAGGGGAATATATTTTTTTCTTTGAAGTCTTTGAGTAATGGTCAGCCTGTTTCTTCCCCCCTAAAGACATTCCAGGGACTGATTCCACCAACAGTTTAAAACTTCCTGCCCAGGATTACTTTTTTAAATTGGAGTATACAACTATTCAGCTATATTATGGCCTTCCATGCTAAAACAAAAAGCTGTGCAGCAGCAAAAATGTGGTTATTTATAAGATCGTAATTGCCAGCATCTCCTGGAAAAAAAAAATAAATAAATAAAAGTAAGCATCTGAATTTTTAATTTCTATTGCTCTCAGATCTCTTTCCAATTTGTTAACCTCCATTACAAGATATGGGCACTAGAACAAAGTACCATATTCTAGTAATAGTCCCAATGTGTCATACAGAGAGGTAATATTAGTGTCTTATGCCTACTTAATATTTCTTGTTTATATATCCAAACATCCCATTCAAACTGGAAATAAGTATGATTATACCTTATACAATTTTTTACTGCCATACAATATTATCTAGTTTGTTGACAAAGGAGCTGGTTCATACTGAACAGAAAATTTCACATATTCTGTGACCCATTAAGCTTATTTTTGGTGCTGTTTTTTGTTACGCATTATCTCTGGTACTAGTTGACCTTTGAGTGAAACTGTTTGATTATTTTATGCGTTACATAGTTGTTACACTACATACTTCAGGTCACTCAAAGTACTTAAAAGTATATAACCAATTGGGAAATAAGGATATTGGGTTAGAAACTGTAAAGCCATGTCAAGCTTCAAACTTCAGAACCTGAAGCTGCAAACCTAAAAATAACTACTCTTCTAGCGTCCCAGAAAAATCATCCTTCTTTTAAATTGCAAAAATTTGCATTGCACGCTAAATTCTGAAGTTTTACTATCTATGAATCACAGATTTCATTCCTCGTTAAAAACTTTGTTAAAAAGATATGCAGTTAAAAAGCAAGTGAGTATATAACAAGTATGAGTATTTTTGTAGGTGACCATGTTATTTTAATAAAGCAAATCTACAGTAATTTGGCTGGGGATTTACTCTTTGTAGTTTTTACTTATAGATAAATGGAGATCAATGATCATATAAATCACTGTGGCTAAAAAGCATATTTAGAAGCTGTTTTTTACATTTTATTTGGGGACACGGACAGAACAGTACCATTTATAATTTAGTTGTAATGCATAATAAACAATAACATTGTATCCCAGTAGAGGAGCTGAAAAATATTCCTCATAGGTACATAAGTATTGATAAATTCTGTTCCTAATTTCAGTGAAAAATTATTTTCTAATTTAAAGTGAATCTTACTAGAGTTTACTATGTTAATTTTATTATTGGTGTGGGATCATTCTCCCAGAGTTTAAATAATGACACATGACTTCTTCAAGTTTTTTTTTTTTCAAGGAAATTGTTCTTAGCCAACCTTTTAGTCAACAGATATCTGATACTGTCAAAACCAGTTTTCACCTTTATACTGTTTAGTGCAGATGTGTGGTAAGAGAAAGTCTTTTGCGTATTTTAGGTCACAAATTTAAACCAGCTGATTTCTGATTACAGTTTACTGAGTCATATTTCCTACTTAGCCGAGACAATTCTTCCACAAGAGGACTTCACCATATTCCAGTCTACGCCTCTATGGTGCTAGTGCACCTAATTAAATATGCAGTCGTTTGGATTGCTCTTAATAATTAATTATTAATAATAGTAAGAATAATAAAACAATGATTCTCGGAGTCAATTCATTACAAGGAATAGTACCAAAAACCCAGACTAGTTTCTCTGAATATGAAAAGAATTATATCAAGGGAGACAATGTTTTTGCACAAAATTTCAGGTTCAGCCTACATGCAGCCCTGGTCTTTTCTGGTCTACATATATGTACAGTATACATATGCAGTGCTTCTTCAGGGTCAAATCCATGCTTGATTCTCTCACCATAGAATCATAGAATATCCTGAGTTGGAAGGCACCCACAAGGAGCACTGAATGCAACTCCTGGCTCCACACAGGACCACTTCTTCTTCTTCCTCTTCTTCTCCCTCTTCTTCTTCTACTCCAAATCCAGAAAACTTTTAAAGATGGGCTTTTCAATGGTACACTCAACTCCTATATCCATGTTTCTTTCTCCTAGATTTTTCAATAATTAGATAGAGAACAATTTTTCCCCTTTTTAAAGAATGGAAGTTCAGTGACTGTTACTGTTAATGCATTAGTATGTAATTTGAGTGGGAAAAGAATAGCTTTTATTTATGATTTCCATGAAATTTTTCACTAGATTGTTCTGACCTACATATCTAATAAGGAAAGATATCACATCCATTGTGCAGATGTGAGGTTTTACTTTTTGAAAAGTAACTGAGTTCCATTGGTTTGTATACATAAATGAGGATTAGTGAAGGCTGCTTCTAGTAAGTTTTATTTTTTATTTCCCATTCTTCATTGTTGATAGTGATGCCTCCTGCTTGTGTCTGTCTGTCATTCTTCTGCTGACAACCTTTAGCCAAGTTTAGGGTTTTACATGAGAGCTCTTTGACGAATGGCACAAGACTTCTTCCTTTTATAAAGCAATTTCTATGCCTGGAGCTTTGAGATATGAAATCTTGCAGTCATAAATTCTAACCAGAATTAGTGCTGCTGTTGTAATTCTTATGTGTAATCCCAGCCAAGGCTGTGAAAATCTCATTTTAGTAAAACAGTCCACAGCAGTATGTGAATATGGCAACTGCAATTGGCATTTCTCTGGACATTTATAGTGAAACTTATATCAATATCAAAGATCTTAACTTCTCAGTCAACATCTGTTCTAAAGCACTGTATATCTCTAACAACTATTATTTCCAAAAATGTTAATAGTACTATCCAAGATAAGATGAATTTCACTCATGGTGGACACTGGTTCATACTAGGTTTGAAAGAAGAAAAATCTCATGCAGCAAAATCAGGCAAACAATTGTCAGAAAAACCTAGTGCAGCATGAAAATTCATATACTGATCATGGACACAATGCTTCTGCGTTAACGTTTCCCCTTCTAACCCATTGGCAGGATGGTGAACTGCTGCATTGAACACCTCCCATCAGTCTTTTTTTTTTTTTTTTTCTTCAGTGTAACCCTGATGGCCCAATTAAAGTATGCTTATAATTGTAGAATTCTATTTACATAGTGATGTATGTTCAAGATCTGAAATAAATTTACCATTTCTGGAATGAAAGAAAGATATGCCAAAGTTAATGAACTGATCCATCATTGGATTTGGCAAAACAGCCATGAGATTTATTGACTTTTCCCCTCTTTTCTCTGCCAAATTCCACTTAAAAACTTTGTTTTATTTTATCCTCAGAGTATGTGCAGTATGTCAGTTTACTGTGATAACTTACATTGGCAATTCTAGTCACAATCAGTGCATAGCACAGGCCAGCAGCTCCTGGGGTCAGGGCCAGGAGCAGTGTGGGCGCCCTGGGGCTGTCAGGCAGGGCTTGGCAGCCAGGGCCTGTCCCACTGTCCCAGCCAGGAGCAGGGCAGCCGGGAGCACCTCCCTGCAGACAGGGATAGGCCTAGGCCAGGCTGGGACCTGGGGATGTGGGAGGGGTCTGATCCCCTTGTGAGGGGAACCAGTCAAACACAGCCTGAGGTTGGCTGAGCGGGGCCATGGGGATAGGGTTGGGCTGAGTCCAGACGAGGACAAGGGCCTGCAGGTGGGCTTGGGTTTGTGGGGCTTGTGGCTGGGCAGGGCAGGGCTGTGGGGAGCTGGAGACTGGCCCAGCTGTGGCCTTGCAGGGGCAGGGGCTGACGGCCTCAGGGGTTGACATGCAGTCCTGGGTCCCGGGCAGGCTGGGGGGTGTGCTGAGGGGCAGTCAAGGCTGCTAGTGCCCTTAGAGGCCTGGCAGACATCCCATGTTTTGGAGATGTAGCTGATCACTAGATGCCTTTGTAATGGTAAACTTACCAGGACAGGGCATAGCTATCCAAACTATGGTATTGCATTGCAATATTCTATTTTACACTCTGTAAATCTTCTGAACTCTCACTTAAAATCATTAGTAGTTTATATATGACCTAGTGATAAGATTTGTTTGCATGAATAGAGGTAAAAGCATAATTATACAGCTCAGAAACACAGGGCTGATCCCAAAATGTGATTGTTAAGTGGGAGAACATCAATTATCTAAACAAAAAATCAAACATCATTAAGAGCAGCAGTACTCTAGGGAGAGTTCTTCCTTAGCACAGATAGATATAATCGTAATAAAAATCATAGATGATTGTTGAAAATACTTGCTTTTAAAATTAAACTAGTGGGATTCTAAACATTGAAAAGAATATATCATTACAATTATGATTTGAATCATCCGGTTACTTGGTCACAGTCTAAGTTAATGGTTTTAATACAGCCACATGTAGAGCTATCTATATAAGAAATTTTATGGGAAGTCTGCCTTGAAAAGCGGTGACTCACAGGTTTAATATTCTTTGGAGATAACTTCACCCATAATGGAGTGAATTGCTGTGGCACCAAGCAGTAATGAAATCCCTATTAAAAGAGAAACAGGTAGTGGATGGAGAAAGCAATCTTACTTTTCCTTCTGCAGCACTTGAAAGACGGCCTCTAGAATGCTGCGCCTACTTCTGTGCCAGCTCATTGAAATGAATGTGAACCTCTTGGAAAACAGTTATACTAGAAACACAGATACAGTCCAGTATGCACAGTGGGAGAACTTGTACTATGTGAGACTTTGGGAGCGTGGCCTATTTTCCCTACTAAGTAGGACTTAGAAAATTCCCCTGATCACTCTGTATGTGTTTATGGAATTCTGACAAAGATGTGGAAGATCTACAGGGTTGAGTTTGAAGTCAAAGATATTTAACCTTGAAATAGATGCAATTTCCTAAAAAGAAGGATAATTAATCATCAGATTAGATTAAATAGGAAGAGAATAAACTCATACTGGCTGTGGGGGGGAGTTCACAGCGATCTGAGAGGTTTTTCATTAAGACAGGGTAGTTTTGTCAGCACTGCTATGAGAGTCACTAACCTTAGCCTAGCACCAGTCTGTTGGATACTACAGCATTACTCAAGTAATACAAAATAGTTACTCTAGTAAGTGTGTAAGATCCATCATAGTAGATCTTGTCCCCTGCAGCTGTGGGGAGGATCAAAGTGGAGCAGATATCCACACTGCAGTCTGTGGAGGACCCAACATCACAGCAGGTGGACATGCCCTGAAGGAAGCTGCAGCCAATGGAGAGCCCATGCTGGAGCAGGCTCCTGACAAGACATGAGGCCCGTGGAGAGGAACCCATGCTGGAGCAGGTTGTCTGGCAGGAACTGTGACCTGTGTGTGAGCTATGTTGGAGCAGTCTTCCTGAAGGATTGCAGCCAGTGAAGAGGAGCCATGCTAAAGTAGTTCTTGAAGGACTGTGTTCTGTGGGAAGGGCCAATCTGGAGTGGGGGAATAATGTGAGGATGAAGGAGCAGCAGAGAGGAGCTATTATGCCAACTTCCCATTCCATATATCACCTGGAGCCACTGGGGACAATGGAGGTAGGGGAGTCAGGAGTGAAGGAGTAAAACTGAGCCTCAGAAAGGGTGTGGTTTATTTAGTTTTGTCTTTGTTTGTCACCATTGTACTCTATTTTTAATTGGCAATAAATTAAATTAATCTTCCCTAAGTTGAGTCTGTTTTCCCTGTGACAGCATTTGATCTCCGTATTTATCTTGACCCACTAGCTTTTCCATCTTATTTTGTCCCCTTGTCCTGCTATGAAGGGGGAGTGAGAGAGCAGCTGGGTTGGCTTCTGGTATCTAGCCAACATCAGCACACTACAAGTATCTACCCAAATGGTCAGGAAAGACAATTTTCTGAAGCATATTGATCTGTTAATAAGATAACTGATTGCAGTTTACTAATGATTTGTTTTACCCTTTAGAATGTAACTGTCACTGCAATCATGTAACATATCGATGCTATCTGGACATTTTTTGCTCTGTGTCTTTGTTTTGGTAAAATATGGTAGAGATGGGAGTTTTGGCCTTCCAGGAATATTATAAATAAGATTAGCATCTTACTATAGTTGGGCATTTGATAGCTTTTAGAACCAGAACAGTGTTACTGGCCATCATAAAGTGATAGAAATCTTTCATTAGTACCTCTACAGATTATATTTTAACTGATTGTGCAATTTTTCAGCCTCTTTGTAAATTCTATTATCTCAAAAGTATCAATAGCTTTATAAGTAAACTTAAACAAGTTTGACATTCAAAATTATTGTTGTCTCTGCTGAATTCATGAAGACACTGATGACTCACTCAAAAAAAGTATTTTTTGAGTTTTGATATAAGGTTTGCACAATTAATATGAACATAGAGATTTTATGAACAGGGAATTTAATGAATTTAATTAAGTTGTGGAATATCAGGCTGCTATACAGGTCATCTAAAAACTGAAACAAGACAAAGCCAAAGTACTCCTCTCATTAAATATACTACAGTTTTCTATTATTATTTTCCAGTGTTCCACAATAGCAATATTTTAATGTTTTATGTATTTTAACAGTGTTGTACTGTTAAGCCTTCAATTTTATTATTTTTTTTTTAAGCATGGAAGTTTGTCTTCATTATTAATCTGGACACTCCCTCTGCATAGAGTGCTATCATAGAATTTGAAAGATATGTAGACTATCTTCACCATAAATGCCTCTCTTGAAAGCCAGGTTTCCTTCAATGTGAGAATGTAACTGTTCAATGAAAAATTTTCACATCATTTGAAATGCTTTGACTGCAGATTAAAATACATGTAAGCAGGCAATGTCTGATGATTTGCATGTGATAACTTATCATTTGGGTACTACCAGATGCCTCAGAAAAACTGAACTAATACTTTCTGAATAGACTTATTGGATATGGTATCACTGGAGTTGGGGGGTGGGAAATGTCATTAAATATTCTGAAGAAAATAGTTAAAGCAGAAAGCTCAGAGGTCTTTGTTTCATTCTGCTTTAGAAGCACATTAATTGCCACATTGTCCTGTCTCCTTAAGTCCTCTCCATAAGTCTCCTTATGTCCTGTCATACTTCAGCAGTTACAGCTGTTTCAGTGTCAGTGCGGTGAGCCAGAAGTTAAATTGTTTTTCACAGTGGTTCAATTTCCTAGTGTAAACATGGCTTTGGCTGAGGTTGTTTTTTCGTTTGTTTGTTTTGTTTTATTGTTGTTTTGCTTTTCTGTAATAACAGAGATTTTACTCAATCTAAACTGGGTAATTATTATCTACTAATCACTGTGGAATAATATGATAGTATGCCAGATTAGAATAAAATCAGGTATTCAAAAGATTTTCCTTCACATCGGAAGGTTCATTCTGAATTTGACCTTTTCACAGATACGTGAGAATAATCAATATTCAGTCATTTCAATAAATTCTTAAGAAATATATTAACAAAACCCATGACACTGGATTATGAAAACAAATTTTCCAGAGATGGCAGATAAATTTGAACCAAATGTTTAAAATCAAGCCCATACCCGAATTCAAATTCTCCCTAAAATTTAGCCTACCTGCATTTAGATGCTCACTGTGCAGTTGTTTTGAATGGAGCTAGTAATTCCTTAGAGAGAAACTTGCATTTTTAGGCTGTTGTGTCTAACCAGTTATAGACTCTGCTTCTGCTAGAAATTTCTGTCATTTTAGATGTCCCTTTTCACTCTATAAAGAAAGTCTATGATGACTGTTGAAGTCATAGACATCTATGCTCCAGGAGCATATCTCTGTTCAAACTGTTTGGATACCAATTTGCCCTGAAGCGTGAACTCTAAACAAAATCTGGAGCATATCAAAAGGAAAAGAGTTTGGGCCTGTTCTTTCCCTGAGAGTGAATCCAAGTACATCTAAGAAGTGTAGATGGATAAGCATACGTCTAGCACCACGTATCTCTCTCCCTGTATTCAAACACTGTCTTGCTTAAAAGGACTGTGATGGAAAATGTCTCCAGAAAAGGCATGACACAGATTGCTTTTAAATCAGCAAATCTATCAGCCATAATACAATTTTCCAATAGTTCACGTATACATGAAGGGCACAATTCAGCTTGCTTAAACATAAATGTTTAGTGCAATTTGAGATCTCCTAAGGTGCCTAAAATATGCGCAGACAAATAGCAGATACAATGCAGAACCTAAGAGAAATCTGTTCCTATCTAGAGTAGCAGAAAGCACACTCCAGCAGCAATAGCATACTCCTCCTCTTGGAAGAGTATGAAGCTCCAACTACTGTGATTCTAGCTTAGGTTTTGTTTTTTAAAAAAGCAGCACCAAATTTAGATGATCAAGCGTTTTTGGTGTATAGGGTGAAGGAAGTGCATAGCCAGTGTGTGTGTGCATAATGTTGATGTATCTAAGCCTGTGTATTTAGAATGTTAACTGGTGTCTAAGCCTGAGCTGAGAATAATTCTCAAACTAGTGTGGGCTTCTCTGTACACCTTTACATATAACAGAGCTTTCTAGGAATGAAGAACTGCAGGGTGAAACTATAGGACATAAGGATTTTCTCCCCATTAATGATTACAGAGTAGTTTAGTAGGAAACTTCACACGTTCATAGGAAGAGCTGACTGATCTTCACTATTAAAAGGTATATACTATTAATTTAAAGATCTGTTCCATGTTAATACCATTAGAATCATAATGTAACTGTCATCCATTACTGGAATCCATATGTACCCAGGCAAAATCAACATGAAAATATCAACTATTTATATTAAATGGTATTTTAAGTGTAACTGTAAAGATTATGAGTCTGTTTGATACCTTTTTTTTTTTTTTTTGATGTTTTCTTATTCACAGTGGGCAATCTAAACTCATGTCACATCTGACACACTGAAAACACACTTGAACAGCTCTTTTAAGTTGCAAGTCATTAAACCTGTGCCTGTGTGGCATGAAGATATAGTTCTAATAAGGCTTATATGAAGATAAAAAGCAACCTCTTAGGAAAGGAATAAGTATATTTTAATTAGAATGAATGTAAGAATAACAGATGAAATATATTGTGTCATGTCTGCTATACAGAAACTATTGAGACCTTAAAAGTTTCAGTTAATTAAGTTAATCAAGTCAGTGCTTGAACAGACGTAGGAGGTATTAGCATGGACAGAAAAGAAAAATGAGAGAATGACCTGCTATATCTATCTGTACAAGGAGGTTTCAGATAAATGCACACAATTCACCAATGCCTTAATTGTTCTAATGGTACACCACTCAATTCTGTGGTTAAAAAAAGGAAGAGAAAAAAAAGTTTAATGAGTTGTTCCAGCAGTACCAGTAATTGCTTTCATTCTCATTTGAACTAATACATGTTAAATTCTGCTGGTTATAGAAGATTCAGAACTATACTATATCAGCTATACGTGGATAGTTAAGGTAGAACTATCGCTGAAGGTTTTTTTTACATCACTCGTAGCATTTATTTGTGTGCGTGTGTGTTTCTGGGAAAAAGAGGAGATTATTATGGAATTTGTAAGAAAAAAAAATCTACTTTGTGGTTGGCTGTATTCTTCTTTTGTTCCTTTTTCTAAGTAAAAGACTAGAATATTTTATTTGTTAAAAGCAATGCATAGTCAGTGTTTTTTACTTTAGTATTAGATTTACATATTTTTTCCATGGACTTTCTGTCCCCTTTTAAAAGCTGTAACCCATTTTCTCAGCTATTTAGCTTGTGTGATTTGGAATGAGCATTATTAAAAACTTCATTTTATATGATAGTAAGTATGGTAAATTAATACTTTCTGAAACATATTCCCATTTCAAAACAATTTGTTTTCCTTCTTTGCTTGAAAGATGTAAACCGCATACATGTGCAATTGGTCTTAGCATGTGGAATCAGGAGTCAGGACTTCTATGACCCATCAGTGGTGGGGTGGGCTGACCCATATGGGAGGATGCAACTGGGATTCAAAATAATTTTTAGAAACTGAAGAAATCTCTGTAAAGATAGGGTGTATTCAATTTTAAAAGTGTAATTTAGTACTTAAGAATAATCACTTCTATAAAGACAGGGACAGGGAAAACTGACTTCACAGCTTTCTCTAAAAAAAGGATTGAGAATGTGTATGTACCCTGAGTAGCTGCGATACTGTATCACTAAGGTGATCCTGTTATGAAGCAGTGAAATGGTCAACATATGATTACTACATAGTTCCTATGATTTTTCTATTTTAGCACTGATATGATTTCATCCACACTACCAAGTCCAGCTTTTTGCACTGGAAATGTGACCAAGTTGAGAAGTTGAGGGTTAAGAAAAATTGTTTGAGAACTAAATCTCATATCATATAGGGTCATGTGTAGAATTTTAGTCTAAAGACTGAGAGCAGATGGTAGTCTTCATGAAGTAAATGGGTGGTGCAAAGAAGAGGATAATCTGTTTATCATGTCTATGGTATAGAGGAGGAGTGCTGAAAGTGATTTTCAGAAAGTTAGTTTCCAGCTAGACATTAAGAAAGAATTTCCAAGAGTAAAGGTAATAAAGCACTGACATAGATTGTCTGGGGAAAGACTGTGGAATCCGTCAGTGTGGGGTCTTTAAAAACATATTAAACAAATGTCAGTCAGGAATTATTCCTGCTTGGGTCACAGGAATAAAACATAAGACTTCTCAGGGTCCTTTCTAGACCCATTTTTCTAAGACATCGGTATGAATACTTGATTAAAATTACCTGATTGACCTCAAGAGGAGAATTTATCAAATTAAGGAAAAGAAGTGAGAAACAGATGGGAAATATGATTCTGCTTAGAGATGGAATTAGAATCCATGGTTTTATAGGTTTAATTTGAGGGATAAACTTTTGCTGTGATTCAATGAATATGTAAGTGTGAATTCTTGTACTTTTTATGTTCGTTGTTCTAGTTCTATATATTGTGATGATATATTTTTAAGCACAGTAAATTAAAACAGTTTGTTAATTTCATATCTGCTATGTATTCAATGCCATTTTTTTAACTGAAATAACCTAATTTTCAGTTTCCATTGCATTAACTCTTTGATACTGTGAAAATATTAAAATGTGATTTTAACTTGCAGTCTGTCCTGGTAGGGAAACAGTTGGATATAGCTGAATATAACATCTCACCAACACAACAGCATGAAGTGATACAGCTCTAGTGATACTAAGAAGCCAAGAACAAAGCCTACAGAAGTTCTGGCATGAATTTTGTCGCTGAATTAACATGAGAGTGCCTGCATGGTCCACACTCAGCAAATGGCCTGGATAACAATACCTGTTAGGTTGAGGGTGTAAATAGCGTGTGCAGATCCAATATACAAAACTATGTGGAGGATGTTTGCCAAGAATGGATTGTCTTAGAGTGAAAAAGGACCCTGAACACTTCAGGTGGTCATATTTAAAATGTAATTCATTATCAGCCTTTGTATTGGGTGTAGGTGTCCAGGTGGTGGGCAGCCAAGCTGGTGGCACATCTAGGAAAGTATATTTAAGAAAGGGCAAAACACTGCACAGGCAGTGAAGAGCGAGGAAAAAAACATCTGTGAGAAACAACCCTGCAGACGTCAAGGTCATAGATGAAGGAAGGGGAGGAGGTGCTTCATGCACTGGAGCAGATATTCCCCTGCAGCCTGTGGAAGAGACCACAGTGGAATGGGTGGATATTGCCTAGAGGAAACTGCAGCCTGTGGAGCTCCGTGCTGGAGCAAGGAAAAGCATGAGGATGAAGGAGCAGCAGAGACAAAGTGTTATGAACTGACCACAGTTGCCATTCCCCATCCACCCTCTGCTGCTCAGGTGAGGAGCAGGTAGAGAAGACCAGAATGAAGGAATGAAGTTAAGCCTGGAAAGATGTTTTGTCTTTGTTTCTTACCATCCGAATCTATTGTCAATAAATTAAATTAATTTTCTTCAAGTTGAGTCTGTTTTGGCTGTGACAATAATTTGGCTGTGACAGAGCTGGATGCAGTACTCCAGGTGGGGGGAGTACTCTCATGAGGGGGGAGCAGAGGGTGAAAATCGCCTCTCTCTACCTGCTGGCCACGAATGGGGGCACTCCTTCCCAGGGTGCGTGTGGGGCCACATGGGGCACCTGCCCATGGCTGGTGCTGTAGCTAAGCACAGGAAGTGGCAAGGGGGCATGCTCAGCTGGAGCACCCACATGTCCAGGATATATAGGTGTTTAAATGGCATTTTGTATGTGTAAACTACTGGTTATTGATATTGATCTGAATTTATAGTTCATTGATTGCCAGTTAATTACCTGTCATTAATATATAGATGAATCAATCCTGATTTGATTTGCCTAAAAATAAGTGTTTCCTGACAGACTTTGATACTATGCTAGTTGACTAAGCTCTGTTTTCTAATCATACAGTTAACAGTGGCTAAATTTCTAAAAAAGAAATTCATCTAACTACTGAATACTTGATTATATAGGCATACTAATATTATTTGAAATGACCTATGGTCTCCCAACTGTCTTCTAGAAGTAATTCCATAAAAGCGTGTTCTCACACAGGTTCTGTGTTAATGTCTTAACTATACTAGTGAGCTCTCTTTGGGAATAGGTGGCTGTCTTTCAGCAACCGAGTGAAGCTATAGGTAATTACTTTAGAGGGAGCTAAAATTTTGTGTTAACTAAACATCTACTGACTCTATTGGACTTCGAGATATACAGAGCGTGTATAGATACTTAAATGTAGACACCTAAAATTAGGTATTTCATTTTGTAACTAAATCCCACCTTTTGTGTAAAGCACTTAACAGCTATCTTAACCAATGACAATTTTGGAATCTGTAAATTAAGCTCATTTAAGTTTTATCTTCAGTCTTGTGAACGTGAGCCTTGTAATCAGAGGTTTTCATGTAGGAGTGTTTCAAATGCACAATTTCCACTTTATAAGAGGGGCTCCTGACTAACCTAACTTGACATCCAAACAAAAAGTCATCCTCATTGCTGGGATGGAGTGTCAGAATATCTATTATTACTCACTTGTAACTCCTATGAATTTTGCATTTCTGTTGGCAGAGTGGTGTACATCAACTAAAAGGAAGGAGATTTGTTGTATTCTAGCTTTGCCTTCCATTAGAGCACACTGATGGCTGTCAGTCCATATCTTTTCAGACTAAGAGGGTTTCCATTTCCCAGCAAAATTCTGTAATCATGAGGCTATTTTACAAAATAGGGGCAGCTGTTTCCTACAGGGATAGTGTTTAGTCAGTCATTGTCAGACAGTTCTTTTGTTGCTGTATGTTCAATTCCTATTTGTTGTCACTTTTCATCCTGGGTTCTGTGAATCTCACTCCAACTATTTCCTAGAGAATTCTAGTTCTGCACTGCAAAATGCCCTTCCAGAACTTGATGCTTATTTTCTAGATACTGTAGTGTTGCATGTCATAGTGCCTAAATCTGTTTGACAGTTTAGCACTTCATCTTTTCTGGACAAATTCGATTTGTGTAGATTGCTGCAGTTTCAGCAAATTAAGCTACTTGACTCCAAGTCTTCTTTCTGTACATCTGGAATGGAGAAATGAATTTCTAATTCCCAAGATTACTTAAAAGATTGTTGCAGTGCTCTGAAGATTAAAATACTACATGAAGGAAAATATTATCATATAAATATTCTTCTGAAAACATAAGCTGTGTTTTATTGGATGAAAGTGGATGTTTTGCTTTTTTTTTTTTTTTTTTTAAACCTGTTTCAGGTTGCTGTATTTTTTGTTAGTAGTGTTTTTTGTTGTTTGCATGTGTGGTTTTTGTTTGTTTGTTTATTTTCCTGAGAGTAGAAAGTGCTTTGCAGCATAATTGAATTTTCCATGAGCTGGAACATAAAGTCTTCTAGGTAAATATAAACTTTTTTTTTTTTTTTCCCCTAAAGCCATATTAAATGCATCATTAGAATTGTCTTCTTGTATTTTTTTTTTTAATTATTTATTATTTATTTATTGTAGGGGAGGTAAATTCTCTTGTCCACTATAGGTCAAACTAGTTTGAGTCTCCTTTCCTGAGAGATTCATTTATATGCAGAAATTATATCCTTGTCACTTTGTGGAATGCATTTTCAAACAAAAATGGTTCTCACCAGATAAATGACATTTTATGAAATCACAAAATGTACCTTATCAGCATAATGGCTTTAAAGCATTTTAATTAGCTATTTGGCAAATCAGCAGATGTAGAGTATCATCAAGCATGCATAATTTATCTACTAACAATAGTGTCTGTACTTTTTAAGAGCTCATAACACTGCCTTGTACTAGAGCTTTAATACACCATCGACTGTAATCCTAACACAATTTGTAAGAGCATTAAACACAAAACTCTTGAAACAATGGAATTCTAAATAAAATTATGTACCCAGTTTTTCCTTAATTTACTACCAACTATATAATGTGATTCATTGTTACTAACTGCACTTAAGAAGCTTCAAAAGAGCTATAATATTAATATCAGATTTGTTTATTCTGTAGTATTGAAATATGTACATAAACTACTACTCTGATCACAGCATAACACTTCCTTTTATCTGAGAGTAAGAAGCAAAGCAGGAACTTCACAAATCCTTCAAACAAGCACTTCCTGGAATTATTAGGATCTCTAGATTAGATATTACAAAGAAAATTGTTACTGCGATTGTGGTGAGGCACTGGAACAGGTTGTCCAGAGAGGCTGTGGATGCCCCATCCCTGGAAGTGTTCAAGGCCAGGTTGGATGGGGCTTTGAGCAACCTGATCTAGTGAGTGGCATCCCTGCCCGTGGCAGGGGGGTTCGAACTTTGGATCTTTAAGGTCCCTTCCAACCCAAACCATTCTATGATCCTAACACAATAGTGCTCAATCCAGTTTGGATTGAATTCAAGATTGTAACATCCACATTTAGATTTACATCTTTATGAAACTTAAGTGTGAACTAGATATATAAATGCCGTTATAATCAATGCACATCTCCTCAGTACTGTCCATAGAACTTGGGAAGCATTTAGTTCATCAGTCCTATAGTTACTGATTCAGTCATTGAGACTCTGGCATTTGATGTCACTTAAAATGTCCTAGACTGTCCTACCTGATCACTAGCTGACATTCCAGAAGACCTATGCCCCATCAGCTGGTACTAGGTCTCTATGTTTGGGCAACTGAATCCTGCTTTCATGAGTAACTAGCAAAATAGTTCTGGCTGATCAGTGGAATAAACTAACTGTGTTGACTAGAGTTACTTTCTAGTAAATTCTAGTAAAGTGAGCTGCGATACCTTGTTTATTCACAAACCCATATGGAGAGTCATTATATTACAAGTCCTCTTCTGGAGTTAGAGCCATCCTTTAGAGGCTTTTATTGTGTTAAGAGAGCACTCTGGTTTGTAGCTTATAACTCAAATAACTATTATATCTACAGAGGAGCAGTTGTATTAGAAAACAAAATCTGCTGCATGTTTAAAGAAATCTATTTGTATCACTGTTCTCATCAGATGGTTAGCACTGACTAACATGAACCACTGCTACTGTTGTGAGTTAAGCTATTTCTGTCTTTTTAAGAGTTAGTTACCCCCTAGGGTATGGATACAGGAAATTGCTGAAATGCTTCTGTGACTAGTTAATACTCTCATGTAGTTTCTACCTCTTGGAACAATTTGGAAATATGAATTGCTGCCACCACTGCTTACTTTCTTTCCCACCATGACCCTGAAGCTAAATCCTTGTGCAAAATAGAGACTTCCATCCTCCACTACCCATTGCCTGATCTGCACAGGGTACAGATCAAATAAATCCCCAGGGATGATTTGTATACTGTCAGTGAGCAAACAGTATTACCTGCTGGTAGAGGTGTGAAGAACCAATATTTAAAACCCCCTTGGGTTATAAACCTAAACCAGCTTCTCAGCTTGAGATAATAATTTTAAAACTGTCAGCTTTTGGACTAGCCTAAAATTCTGCTGCTCTCTTAAACAGCAAGAACAGGACATCCATATTCTCCATTCTCTAGATTCTAGATTTCCAGTCATTTTAGATCTCCCCATGTTCCACAGGCAAAATTCTTTTCAGAATCAAAGCTGCAATAATTTTCATATGACATCATATGTGAATTATGCAAAACACCCATGCAAAGCAAGGACTTGAACTTGATTTTTCACTCAGTGCCTCAGCTTCTGATTCTATGCCCATAAGAGACATTTTGACTCCCAGGCTACCCTTTCCCACACAGGCATTAATCCTTCATTCCTAACCGTGCTCCTTAGGTTCCTTTTTCATGGTGAATGTAGTAACAGCAGAAACTTGTCCTGGTTTCAGCTGGGATAGAGTTGATTTTCTTCAAAGTATCTGGTATGGTACTGTGTTTTGGATTTAGGATGAAAATAAAGTTGATAACAACGATGTTTTAGTTGTTACTGAGCAGTGCTTACACAGGGTCAAGACTTTTGGCTTTTCATGCTGCCCTGCCAGCAAGGAGGCTGGAGGTGCACAAGAAGCTGGGAGGGGACAGAAGCAGGACGGCTGACCCAAACTGGCCAAAGGGATGTCCCACCCCATGTGGTGTCATGCTGAACAATAAAACTTGGGGGAAGTTGGCTGGCAGGGTTGCCGTTGCTTGGGGCTGGCTGAGCATCGGTCAGCGGCTGGTGAGCAATTGCATTGTGCATCACTTGTTTTTGTTTTGTTTTGTTTTGTTTTTATTCTTGTTTTCTTCCCCTTCTTATTAAACTGTCCTTATCTCAACTCACAAGTTCTCACACTTTTACCTTTTTTCAGTTCTATCCCCCATACCACTTGGGGGGAGTGAGCAAACAGCTGTGTGGTGCTGAGCTGCCTACTGGGTTAAACCACAACAAAACTGCAGAACTTGTATATATTTACCCCTATTTGTTGCTATCTTTAAATAGGTAGCTGAATTTATTTGTCTTGGCCATGGTTCTGATGTTCAACAGAATGTAAGAAAATTATCTATAGGACTTTTTAGAAATCTGCCTCTCCTTGTTGAATAATAACTTATATGTAAATAATAACTTAATGTAAAACATGTTGCAAAACGATTATATGACCCCCAAAAAATTAATGGAACGTTATGTGATTTGTATTCTAGGGTGTTACTGTATTACAAGCCTACATGATGATGCTTAATTATTTATTGCACACATGAAGGTGTATAGTCAGTAGGTTAACTTTCTGTGTAAGTCTTCTGTACATACATATGTTACATTTTGAAGAGCTCATATTTTATGAATTTCAGTTGCTATATCGTGTTCATGAAATATTTAAGCAGGCATTCGTGTAACCACAGCCTCACTTTTGGAAATGATCTTGCATGTTTCTGAGTTGTCCTGAAGTAAAACAGAAAATATAATACAAATTAAAAATACATAATTTGTTCATAATAACTTGTAATTGTGCATAGCTGAGAGCATAAGCCTTTTTTTGGGGGGGAGGGGGCTTTTTTTTTTTTTTTTTAATTTCTATTGTAAAAGCCCGGAGAAGGAAAATGAAATTAATAACTCATAAAATAAGTTCTCTGTTACTTCGTTCTCCATCTTCTGCATCTTTGGTTGTCGCCATCTTCTGAATATAGAAGCTTTGAAAGGGTTTCAGTCTTCAGGATAATTCCCAAGTGATTACCCTGAATTTATGATGATCTGTAAGACACATTAAATAATGGCACTGTAAGGAGAATTTTATGCATGGATAAAACATTTTTTCCAAATTTTTTTCATTTCTCATGGTGATCATCTATGACAAGAAATTAACTTCAAATTAGTATTTTAGAGAGAAAAAAAATGGAAATTTGTTTAAGGGAAATTTGATTAAGAAATATATGAAGTGTGTGTGTGATGCTTTATTTAATGGAGCATGACAATGTAGGTGATTGGTAATAAGGGCAAAGGTGTTTTTTTGTTTTGTTTTGTTTTGTTTTGTTTTGTTTTTTGTAAATTATTCTCATTGACAGACTGTTATATTGGATGACTTTAAATGTTGTGCTATGTGATACATAGTTTGTTATAGTTTGTCTGATACCAAACAGATCAGTAAAGAGTATCACTAGTCACCAAACAACAGTTCACATATCACCCACTAGAACTACACTTCAAGTAGTTTTGCAACTCAGATACTTCTCCCAGCTGTAAACTAGATATGACCCAGATGTTATGTTCTCACTGTGTGCACAAGATTTGCCTGTGTACTAGGATTTGTCAGGTGTATATCCTTCATCTTTTCATAAATATTGATTTTCTTTCTTTAAATGAAATAAAAGTGCCAACAGAAGAGAAAAAAACAAATCCAAATAGTTTGTTCCATCTGTCTTTTGCCTAGCATGTGTACTTTTGTGAGTTATCTGTGGGAGCTGCATCATAGAATTTCTCATTCTGACTGCATCATTGTACATGGGAACTCTGGACATTGCTTGCTGGCTCAGTACTGCACAGTAGAACTGGAAGTGGGTTGACTGTCTTTTTAGATCTCTCTGAGATCTCATTCTTAAGAAGGGAGCACATTTTAAAAAGATGTCTTTATATTATATTAAATGGTGGCCTTGGTCCATGTCATCATTTATATCCACACTGGGCCTGCAGCTGTCTGTAAAATGGATGATTCTTGTCCTCTGACACAAACTGCCTGTTTTGATGTCCGTCCTCAAAAGGTCTTCTGTCTCTGTTTACACTTTAGATTACTTCTTTTTCCTCTAGATTTTGTCTTGTTGTTTAGATCAACTGTTTTCAGTAGATGAAAGCAAAACAAGATTAAGTCTTTCACATCCTCAATTCTTGTGGTTTTGACCGTTGTCTCCTTTATTTTTCATTCTGAGGCACCCAACTTAGAACTGAATGAAGAGTTTTATCCCATGTTTGACTGTTCCTTAGGATTTGTAGGTATATCTCCTAATTATGCCCAGCTTGATTGTGTCAAATCATCCATATAAAAACCTATTAACTTTCATGGGCATTGAGATAAGGATCTATTTACATAGCTCAATTAGCATGGCACGAAGAATTGCATGACTATTAGAAATTCTTCCTGTTTACACTTTGGATCAAACAAATAAAATGAAAAGTCAAATAATCAAAATTAATTTGAAATAGCTTAATTATTTCCCAACAAAATTTCTTTATACTATGTTTGTACATGCCAGCTATATTATATAGTTATATTTTTCTTTTAATTTTAAAATTAATTTAAACATTCATTATGAGGTGTTTAAGGCCAACTGACATAATTAATCTACAGATTAGATCGCACGTGCTGTTTTTTAATTTCCCAGGTTACAGATAATAAATAACTTTGCTGTCAGACTTTACAATTTCTGATATGCAATTTTATACGCTCTGCATCTTCCATTTTGTCACAGGTTAAAGATTCACAAAAGTTATCTAACACATTCTCAGTTCTAGGAAGAACTCAATATTTGCTCTTTCTGAAAACATAACAGGGAAATACTCTTCGGTTGTATCTGCATGGGCCTTGCTGTTCTCATCTGGGAAGCTCCTACCCTTTTTACAAAGCCAGCTACTTCTTACTGAAATCTGTAGTTTCTGTTGGTCAGAATTTGTTAGTTAAGGATGAGTAGATAGGCTCGGAGTTTAGTTTTGCAATAAAGAACTCTTCTCTTTCTTCAGCTGATTGTAAAAGCTTAAAGGTGGTAGTACTATTTCTCTTGGGGAAAGCCAGCAAGAGTAATGACATTGGTGTGGAGATGATTTTTCTTAGTATGAACATTGACTGGCTAACAGTAAAATACAGTGATACAAAAGGAAAAGACCAGAGGATATCAGTTATAATAAAAAAATACCAGAAAATGTTTCTCAGGGAGTAAGACTTAAGTAGGAAACTGGAGCACTAATTCTTTCTAGCTTAATATGTTCCCATGAAGTGATCTCAAAACTTGTTAGTTCTGAGGTTTCAGAAGTCTCAGAGATTTGGAGTCTGCTGCTGACCTTATGTATTTTATGACTGTCATTGGTGGAAATAGGATTTTATCCATAGTGCATGAGATGGAAAATAATTCCCTTAATATCCCCCCACACACACTCTTCCTATTCTGAAAATTTCCCAAGGAAAAGCTTTAAGGAGGAGCACACAAAAATAGGAAAACAACTTAAAAAAACTTTTCATCAGAACACTAGGTTGTATAGCAAGATTTTAATTTGTTCGCTTTCAGCCAGGGAGAGCTGAAGATCTAAGATATCCTACTCTTCTTCTGGAACTAAGAAAAAAAAATATAAATAACTTCACAGGGGAAGGAGGTGAACATAACTTATGAAAATATATATGTGTATATATCAGAGCTAAGAGGAAAGAAATATGTTGAATATAGTCATAAACACATGTACACAATAATCCCAAATGGCATCCTTTGGAGTATCATCAGGTTGCATCAACATGAAACAATTATGAATCTGAACCAGTAAGTTTGTTGACACAGCATAACACTAAAAAATATCAGAAACTGTGGGAAAAAAAAATTACATTGGGATTAGACAGTTTGTCTGTACAGCGCCACTTAACAGCAAAATGGTGTTCCAGCTTCTCAGTACAAAGTAAAACTCACAAAAAGTGTGTACACGTGAGTACACGTGTATATGTGTGTTGGCAAATAAACATACATATATAATATATATAATATTACATATCATATGTCTTTTTACTTCAGTTCACTCAACATTTATGCTTGAGTTTTCACATGTCCAAATTAGTATGTGAGGTTAGGGAACTATACATCCCAAGGTGAGTAGATAACAGCAGCAAACAAACAGTGCTCATGTCAATATTCATTATGTTATATTTAGGAAAAATAATTTAATAACAACAACAATTTACTGAGTTGATTGCAGGTAAGTTTTTAATTTCCCAGGCTACTGAAAATAAATGGTTCTGCTGTCAATCGTCATATTCACAATAAGCAAGTCTTATCTTCCTCTCCAATTCTAATCCTGTGACAGCAGAATGATAGTTTCTCTATGCAATTGAATCACCTCAAGAACTCTCAGTTGTTGTTTTGTTGTTGCGTTTGTTTGTTTGTTTATTTTTAACTTGTGTATATGTTTACTATTAGGTTTGTGCAGGCTTATTTATCATTAGCCAGAGATAGTTATTAAACTTAGTTTATGTTTTAATATATTTTTGAACCTTTTATTTTCATACAGAGAAGTATGCTTATTCTAATTAGGATGCTTCTAAAACAAAAATCTCTCACAGGTTTGCAGTCTCATAAGTATTAAATAACATTGTAGTTAAAAAAATAGAAAAAAGATTTTCTTGATCATAATTATTGTGAATACAATCTAGGACATGATTCAACTAAATCCTTAAAAATGCTACTAGTTCCACAAAGTGAAAGGTTTCTTGAGAGTTTTGCACATCAACGTCACAAAAATGCTTCTATAAAGAATATAGCAATACATCTACTATCTTTAATAAGAAGAAGATATTTATCTGCACGTATATTTGCATTTCAATGTCTATCCATTTATAAGCACATATAACTACGTTTACCTTATTTTATGTGTTACTAGAGATAATCCACAGACATGTGCTCATAAAGGACCAAAACTCACTGGCTTTATTCAGCTGAATTAATTTTCTTTTGGTCAAAGATTTTGAAAGTGTTGGCAAAAAAAAAGACAGACCCATGTAAAACAAGCCATTCCATTTAGCAGTTTTATTTCATTTTATGGCCTAATTCTTGGAGCTAATGGTGAATGAAAAACTCAACACAAGCTGGCAATGTGCACTTATAGCCCAGAAAGCCAACTGTATCCTGGGCTGCATCAAAAGAAGCATGGCCAGCAGGTCAAGGGAGGTGATTCTCCCCCTTTACTCCACCCTCATGAGACCCCGCCAGGAGAACTGCATCCAGTTCTGGGGACCCCAGTGCAAGAGAGACCTGGACCTGTTAGAGCAGGTCCAGAGGAGGGCCATGGAAATGATTAGAGGGCTGGAAAATCTCTCCTATGAAGAGAGGGAGTTGAGGGAGTTGAGGTTGTTTAGCCTATAGAAGGAAAGACTCTGGGGAGACTTTATTGCAGCTGTCCAAGTCTTTTAGGGGTGCTTATAACAAAGATGGGGAGAGACTCTTCACCAGGCTATGCAGTGACATACTACATGATGTAGGACAAGGGGTAACAGTTTTAAACTAAACAAGATTTAGATGAGACACTAGGAAGAAATTCTTTACTATGAGAGTGGTGAAGCACTGGAACAGGTTGCCCAGAGTGGTTGTAGATCCCCATTCCCTGCAAGTGTTCAGGAAGGTGTGCCTGCCCATGGCAGGGGTGTTAGAACTAGATGATCTTTAAGGTCCAACACCAAATTATTCTAGAATTCCATGATTCTATTATTCTATGATTCTAATTCTGCTGTTACTGGTATAAAAATAAATCTTTCAATTGAATCAGAATTGGCCATAAATATTCAGGCAAGTAAGCCTTAGGGACAGCTTATATTTATTTATTTTTCTTCCAATGTGTTCTATAGACTAATATATACTCAAATCTAAAACAATATGGAAAGGATTGTAGGAAGATAAAGGAATGTTAACAGGTAATATAAATTCTTCACATAGGAACATTATGCATTTGGTTCATACAGTTTTCAAAAAGGTATGCTTCAATGTACAGATATGCAGTTTAGGAATTCATGCCCTTTTTTAAATAGAACAATGGTTCTCAAAACTAAATCTTGGACTCCTTGTCTACTTAGGCTTAGATTGATTTAATATCTTTATTAAAGGCATCGTATTAAACTTTTATTAGAGCATCTAAACTGGGAGCTAGGCTCTATGTACAGTTGAGGTGATCTGACTCTCAAAATCCTGTAGGGTTACCCATCTTTTTTAACTTCCATGCATAGGATCTAGGCCATGTATGTTTCCAGTTTGGGTGCCATATAAAATTATCACACATAAATATTTTTAAGTGTTTCCTGTCTCCTCCTTCCTGACGTGAATATTTGCTATTCTTTGAAATAGGTTGACACAAAGGGCACATATGCTAGGTCTTGTCAAAAGCACCTTGAAAACCAAATAGTGTTGTCTGTTCAGTCAGAAAAAAAGCAGATTTTAAATTTTGGCTAGGGCAATCACAACTTCCCATTACCTGGAGAAGGACTTTGGTAATAATAAGTCAACATAGAATACAGTTAACGTTTGTAAGCAATGGAAAAACAGTTTTCTTGAAATGAAAGTGTTTCAACTTTAAAAACTTCTATTTCTATAAAATATTCAAAGGGACAAGCAGAGCGTGGAATATGCTCATCAGAAAAAGAGTACAGTCTTCCACATGATAAAAAGTCTTTTATCCTACTTTATGAAAAGGCAAAAGTTTTATGCTTTCAGAGTCAAAAACTGTGGTGAAAACAAAATAAAATCCAATTATATTTATTGTATTAGAATTAATTTAAAGATGGATCAAGTGGTTGGGGTTAGAAGCTGAGTGTTACACACTGGAGATGCCAGAAGTGGCATACTAAACACAAGAGAGCACATACACTCAAATCCACTGGTGATATATAAACAAAGAGAATAGTACCTTAGTACACAGTTTTCATTGGTGTTCATCACTCTCTTCATGGATGCTTAAACATGTGTTTAACAACTTATTAAGAACACATTTATTTAACAAAATACTTCGATCTTGTCTTAAGCATCTTTTACCTCTGTACTTAAAGACTGCTTTTATTAGTGGTATCTACCTTTTGAAAATAAAAAATGTTGAAAAAGTTTTTTAGAAGTTTTAGTTTTTTGGAATCCATTTCAGATGCCTACATGGTACCTAGTCATCTTCTATTGCTTGAATGATCAATGAGAGGAAAATGACATTTCTAAAGGATGACTCACCTGATCTGTCCTACACATGTATTTTAGAAAGAGATTTACATCCTATAAAAGTAGTTCTGGAAGTAGCTATTTCTTTTGAGTGGTACTTAGAAATCCTGTGCTGACTGGCTCAGAATTAAATGTCTGTTTTTCAGATGTCCAAGTTAGGCATTTGGAATTATTAAATTAGCATATATTTTACTCACACTGAAGTTCTATAGACAGCCATCCAACCACAGAAGAATAAATAAAACAATCATATTAAACTAGCATAAATACTTCAATGTTTTTAAAAAACATCTGTTTGCAGAAAAATTCAGGAGTTTATGTAGCATTTATATATGTATTTTGTAGAGTTTATGATTTCAGATTCTTGCCAGAAATTCCCTTCATACTAGGAATACTCACGGAAGTTCTGAAAACTAAACATATTACCCTGAGAAACATGCTAACATAATGAACATACAGAATATTAATTTTTAATCTTTATTTGTATTATCTCATATTTTGTGTTAGAAGTGTTACAAGCATAATTTTCCATATGAACTTTGTTTCCAGAAGATAAAGGTAGCTGTAATGTATGCCGCAGTCTGTTCCCAACTGGTGAAATAACAAGAACTGTACAGTGTTTTAGCTGAGTTATGACAATCTATACCAGGTCTGAAGGCCATCTGTACTGTTTTTGGTGTCTACATTTCTGATAAAAGAGACAACATATCTGTGTTGGCATACAACACTACTGGTTTGCTCAAGGTTAACAATCACAGAAAATGATAAGCAAGGGATAATCTTTCAAAAAAAGCTATGGAAAATTTCTTTCATACTAAAAAACTGTAAGAAGAAACTGTAAGAAGTTTTTTTTTTTTTGCAAGAATACCAAACAATTTCAAGAAAGACTCCTGTAGACAACAAGAGCATATCTATTTGTTAAAGAAATGTAAATTGGCAGGTATAATTTTTACTATGTTGTTGACATATAAAGGAAGAGATGTTTCCAGTCTAAATTTCAAGCTGTGAAACAAATAAACTATAAGTGCAGACAGACGTTTTACTTTACTGACTACTTTCTAAGTGCTGCTTCCCAAATCAAAGTGGAAAAAAAAAAAATCTAAAGAAGGCTAACAGTCCTCTTAGAAAATATTGGTGAAAATGAGTTTCTCACAGGTTCAGTGCATTGTTATATATGGCAAACTGCTAGTAGACACAGTTTTATTTCAAGGAAAGTATGGATAAGAAAGAACAATTTAAATTTGATCATTCCTATAGACATTGCTTGCCAATTGATGAAGATGTATATAGCAATATACTGTTAGCTAGTTTCCTTCTGATTCTTTTTTCTGTCTCGGTGTACTCTCCTGCTCTTAACTCTGTAGTACTGATCTGGATAAACCAAAAGGCTTTTCAAATTAGTATTCAAAAAGGGCTTACCTACAGATGCCATCCATGTCTGCATACTACTGCATGAGTGAAAGAAACTTGTTGTGACTGTTATCAAATATTTGGCACAATAAGAGTGGATTGAAAGATATTTTGATGAAGCTGCTATACGCTAAACTAGATTTAATATGATTTCTTGACCGAACAAAAACCATGTTTTTATTGTAGCGTGTAGTTCAATGCTGATCAGAAGACCAGTCATTGTTTTGGACCCTCATGTAGTGTCATGTTTGGGGATGTTTTGTTTATATTTGATGTGACACTTCCAGTTTTATTTCCTCCTAAAGGAATCAAGCTTGTCTGCACAAAACACACTCTGCAGACTGGGCAACACATTCAGTAGGAAATATTGGAGGATTCACTTAAAAAACAGTATTCTGAATAAAATACTATTGTAGTTAAAATCTGTATGTATTATTTTCGCATCTCACTGAAAAAGAGTTTTTGTATATGTAAGGAATAGCTTATAAATTGAAACAAGGATAAGAATTTTACTTTTTGTTTCATGAACAGTTTCATCCATTGCATACATACAGTAGGTAGGTGTTTATATAGGTGAATTTGCATATATTAGCAGTAAAGCATCTTCCTTAGAACAATGAGAAAATATGGACAGACACCCTTCAGAAGGGTGTCTGAGAGGAAAGTTTCCTGATTCTACTCTTGGATTTCAGCCTTCAGTGCATTCTTTGGTCAGTTTAATACCCATTCAGCCTGAGGCTAGTACTCCCCCACTGATAGAGGATTGCGGTTATCATAAATTTCAACATGAATGCTAACATCCATGTTTTTGTAGCGTTAGACAAATACTTTTAAATCTTGAAATGAAGACAAAATCTCATTATATTTTTCAAAGCTTTTACTATTTTGATACCTAAATATTTGATGAAACTGGTGTTCTTATTTGTTTAGGAACCTGCTAAATAATTCCAAATGAGAATATACTTCATTATAAAATGTGTTTTCAAAAAGTTTTTAAGATATTTCTAAAAGCAGAAACGGCACTTTTTTTTTTTTTTTTTTTTTTTTTTTCCCCCCAATCAAAAGATTTATTTCTGATGGTGGAAAGTACTTTTGTCCTCAAACTGCAAAGCTGGCAGCTTCTTAGTTGAATACTTCTTTTTATTAATCACAGATTATTTTTAGCTTTATGGTCTTCATAATTAAATGTAGAGATTAGAATATATTTTATATTACACTTCATAGTTCTTTTAATATCCTCAAACGAGAAGGCAACAAAAAAGCACAAGGGAAAACCGTACCCAACTTTTCCCCGGTATTCTCTGAAACCTCACCTTAATTGAAACTAGAACTTTTGCAAGATATATGAGGAGCTGCTGAAATCTCTTGGTTTGTTCAACCTGGAGAAGAGAAGACTGAGGGGAGATCTCATTGCAGTGTACAGCTTCCTCACGAGGGGGAGCAGAGGGGCAGGCGCTGAGCTGTTCTCCCTGGTGACCAGCGATAGGACCTGAGGGAACAGCTGTGTCAGGGGAGGTTTAGGCTGGATATCAGGAAAATGTTCTTCACCAAGAGGGTGGTCAGGCACTGGAACAGGCTCCCCAGGGAAGTGGTCACGGCACCAAGCCTGGCAGAGTTCAAGAAGCATTTGGACTACTCTCTCAGACACATGGTCTGATTTTGGGTTGCCCTTTAGGGACCTAGGAGTTGGATTCGATGATCCTTGTGGGTCCCTTCCAACTCGGGATATTCTATGATTCTATGATTTTATTTCAGTTCATTTGTATCTGATCCTTTAAAATAGTCCTTATACAGCCCTTAGGCAAAAAAGTTCTCCCATTTAAAGTGATAAAAAAGACCTCAGAATAATAACTGAGATGTGTTTATTTCCTTTTGGGGATATTTGACAGTTTTGAGGATTTTGTTTCTTCTGGGAAGCTCCCAAGTCCATTCTACCTTCTGCAGCTTCACCTTTCTGAAGAGAGTTAAACTACATTTTGCAAGATTACTACCATAATGCTGTGCTCTGTAAGAAATGGTTCTTAGAGGAACACAGAAGCTTTTCCCTAACTTAAACCGTCTGAATAGTATGATTAATCTATTTGACATACATCTGCAGTCTCTCAGACACCTTATGAAATCATTGAGAGACATGGCACTGACTTTAACAGACACATGACTACAATGTATATATACATAAAATTGTTCGCGCAGTTAAGAAGTTTGCTAGACTGAGGCCATTGGTTATACTGTAACAGCAAGTGAGGGCTTTACTTCCATTATTTTTAATAACTTTGTATCACTGCAGACAGTGGTAATGTCAACAGTGACCTATTGTCAATAAAGTAGATAGAGCTCCACAAAAAGATCACACATACATGCTGGATTTCCAATAAGAAAATCTCTAAATTCTGAATTGAAAAAACATTATTTATAACCATAAATATGACATGTATAAGTACTGCTCATATGAGAAATTGTGGAACTAATAGATAACTTAATATACCTCTTTAATATCTTTCTACATGTGTCACTGATCTATCTCAAGCTAGTGTAGTGCCCAATGTAAGCAGCTTGAAATATAAAACTAAATAAACAGCACATCCAATTTTTTTTGTCAGTCATATTTCTCTATAAAATTTCCCAGAATTAACATAAAAAACCTATGACATTGAATTTGAGAACCACATTAATTTTAGGTATAAAGAAATCTCATAGCCCACAAAACGAAAAAGAGAAGAAATGACTTTATCTTAATAAATAAATAAATAAATAAATAGACTGTGATTGAAGATTTCATATTATAGATGCAGAGCATGTTTACACAACAACAGCAACAGCAGCAGAACCCCTGCTTTTAGTCACAACATTTCATTTGATGCCTTGCTCAGGAAA
>VXAA01007183.1:61992-73826 GCA_013399115.1 Anseranas semipalmata
TTTCATTTCTCCTTTCCTTTCCTTTCCTTTCCTTTCCTTTCCTTTCCTTCCCTTCCCTTCCCTTCCCTTCTCTCTCAGCTAGACTCTGTATTTTAATCTTTCTGAACTGGCCTCACAAAACTTAGTCTTGACTTGGCTAACATCCTTTCTTTCTGTTTCTTGATTTGAGTGTCAGTGGTATTCTTGCACTTAGAAATGATAGAGAATTCAGGTTTTATTTTAGAACTTTTGTCAACAGCAAAGAGTGAAGGAACATTATCAAGAGAGACAACACCTACTGCTATCATTTGTTAGATTGCCACAAAGAAGAAAAAGAAAAATGAGAAAATGCCCATGAGCATGCCCATATTGCTGGAAGGATTGTGATTTGTTTGTTCTTTATTGCTTAGCTTTAGTGCATTTTCAAGGTTGTATTTGTCACTGATAGCATGCTGAAAACAATACTTTCAATTGGAAGAATTTTGTTCGGCTACATTTTTGTAGACTGTCCTCTGAAATCTTACAGATGTACATACAGTCTTAAGTATTTACTGTTTAGAAAGTGGCCATCCTAATAATGATTAAAAAATCCTTCTTTCATAATAACTTTGAAGTCTTCTATTCTTTCTGTGAATATCATGGCTGCTTTATGCCTTATAATGTGTGCCAATACCTCTCCAGTATATAACTTTAATTTGTGAAATGTAGGTTCTTACAATGTTCAGATGAAGCCACAGCAAAGTAAACGGTCTTTTTCTTCTATCTCCAAAAAAATGGTTCTGTTTTTCTGTCTTTTCCAGACATAAGGGAAGACTTGACAAAGAAACGAATGTTTGTATCTTATCTTCTAATTTTATTTTTAATTTTTGTTGGCTTACCAAACTCAAGTACTGGTGAAAACTAAAAGAATATGCTACCTTTAATTGCTTGATATAAATTTTTATAGGCACATTTTAGAAAAAAAATAAATACTGCTTACGACATTGTCCTTCTAGAGGTATAATTAGACTCATAGCTAGCATCACATCAAAAAAAAAAAAAAATCAGGGTCTTTTATCAATGAAAGGATAAGATGATGATATGAATTCTACTTGCAATATGGCTGCATTGAATGTGTAATGCCAAATGCATGTGTGATTTGTGTTGCTCAGAAAGTGGACAGTTTCATTTCTCAGTTGCTAGAATTTCTGAATGACACTCAGGGTTAGTTCTAGGTAGACTATGTCGAAATAGCCTAGCCTAGGCTATTTAGCTGTCCAAAAGCTTTAGTGGTGTACATCAGTCACTTTGTGAGGAACGTTAAAATGCACAACAGTACAATTGTAATGGGTTATAAGAACCCTCAGTAGAGAGAAGAAAATTTCTAAGACTGTTGGAGCAGAGCACATTCAGCTGTTGCAGAGGGCAAAAGGCTGCACAGTGGTTCACAGGATTGTGCATGAAGGGAAAGTGGTGATGGAGTTGCTACAAGGGAACAGTTATTGTGGTCATATTTGACAAGGGGGTTCTTTATGTGACTAGAGTGTAGTTATGAAACAGGTACTGATATGGTGTAGCACCTATGTTAAGGCGGGTCTCAGGTAGAACCTAATAGTATAAATCTCAGCTACTGTGATTATCAATGTCTCTATGTCATGGTATAATCTAAGAAGTGACTGTCTCTCAAAAGGGAAATTTCTTCACACAAACATTCAGGAAAATGTTTCCAAGTTAATTTAAACTGCGAGTCTGAAGAGGATTAGCTAACTCACAAATTCATAGAAATAGAATAAATATTTCAGGTGGGAAAAGACCCACCTGAGTCTTTTGCTCAACCAGGGTCAACACCGAATTTAGACCAAATTGTTCAGGTCTTGAAAGCCTGTAACGACTGGGGTTAGATAATTTCCCTGGCAACTTGCTCCAATGATTAATTATTTTCATAGTGAATTTTCACCTCTAGATTCAGTCTGAACTTCTCCTGTTACAATTTGTAATTACTGTCAGCCATCCATCTACCATATAAAGGGCCTGGCTGTCTTCCTGATGACTTCCTTTTAGGTATTGAAAGGCTGCTATTAGGTTCTCCTGACGTATTCTCTGACCACCTCAGGTGACTGAACTTGTTCCAGTTCATTAATATTTTTCTTGTGTTGTGGTTCCAAAACTAGACATTCTATTCCAGATACAGCCAAGCATAGTCAAACAAGATTTATCTTCAGTGAGTCAATACTGGCTGTTCCCAACCTCTTTTAACCTTTCAGGAGAAGAGAGAAGTGGAGGAGAGAGAAATGAAGGGAGACACCAGAAATCACATTATTTAAAAGAAAAAGAAATGTAAAAAAGTGCAGCTTTCAAGCTCAGTTTCTATATTCATATCTGATGGAAATAGGACCACTTTTAAGAAATCAGGTTTCACAGTTTCTCTTTACATAAAGAATAAAAGAAACTGAGGAGGGAGATACTGAACAGTATTTCCATACTACTGAAGCCAGAAAACAGGTATTAACACTCCCTGGGTGATCAAATATTTGTTCTTTGTGCAACTGAAAGAAGGTGAATCTGACTCACTGACACAGCAGCAACATCTCAAATTCCTCTGTTCATCTGAAAGAAAACAAGTCTGACTCACTGACACTGGCACTTTTCTATGCTGTTTAGGTTCTACTAGGCTGTAATTTCATATTGATAAATGCTTTGAGGAATGTAGCTACAATGTCCATAGATAGATGAAGGTATTATAATCTACAAAGATTTCTTGACTTTTAAATATCTCCTTTCCTTTCTCTTTTGGAAACACAGATTACATTCCAGAAGGATTACACTGCAGGCCAAACAGATTATTTTCTTTTCTTACAGATGAATTAAATGTGTCAGAAATTATAATAATTATTATTTATTTAAATCTGTAACTAATTCAATAGCTTAGTCACACAGCAACTGGATAACATTATAGACCTAACCTTTTCTGGATGCCTGGTTTATTTATTTATTTATTTATTTATTTTTATTTGTTTACCTGAAATTAGAATTAAATATTGAGAAGAAAAAAAAGAACTATTTTGGCAAACTGTGGAGAAAAGTGATCAGAGTACTTTTAATAACAGCTACTTTTTAAATGGTCTCATTTGAAATAGTCATTTATATCTAACATGTCTGTTGATCTTTTTAGTTTAATCTTGTTAATTCTCACTGTTTGTTCCATTTTTTTTCCTGTACTCTTGTTTTTCATTGAGTCTGTCAAGTTTTGTGGTCAAGAACTCTCTCTTGCATCGGCTTTCCTCATCACAGACTCTAGACACTACTAGCTGCAACTAAAAATTAAGAACAAAAAATATCACTCTTCAGGATTTCATATAACAATTTTTCTCAAGATATAGCTCATAGCTTAGTAATACTTAATATCTTATGCCACTAATATGTACATTATGATTGTGATTGTGAATGTACATCAGATTTGGTGGATATGTGTGGAGTTGAGCTTATTCTACTTTGTTTAGCTAGTTAACATCCCAACTTCTGTTCAGCAGACTGAAAGACTGAATGGATATCTCAAATAAGAGAACTGAGGAATGATCTGAGATGCCTTTTCTGTCTTAAATAAACCTCATCTTCAAGGCTTTTGCATATTTAGTATTGTAGAATACAAGCAATCTCTTCAAAAGAGTAAAGGCCCTATTTTTTAAAAGTGTTTAATTGAGAGAAACACTGTGGTATATTTGCAGCAAGCAAATAGCTTTTGCATGGTTGGTTTTAACTTGGCAAGTGTGATAGGTCACTTGATGGTGTAAGATACCATCTGAGAAAGTATTTAATCCACCTCCAGTAGCAAACTTTGGACCACCAGAAGTAAGTTATTCTGTAGATTCCATCAGATTTTTAGGTGCTTTCATTTATGAGTGTGAAGGTTGTGTGTATGAAAGAAACATCAACTAGTTCACAATAATAATAACATTAGAGTAATGTAGATGATATTTTGGTTATACTTTGCTTATAACTGAACCAGCAGAGAAAAGTCTCAGACAGAAATCTATAGACCCATTACAATTTTTGACATGTCTTTGGGGGTATTTAAACCATCATTTAGTTGCCTTAAAACCACAGTACCATGGTACCTATTAAAGTAAGAATTTGCAGATCATACTGGTTGTGTATACTGGACCACTTCCTCATTCTTCCCAGAATGAACCATCCATGATGAGAGTGATGGATCACTCTCAGGTCCTATCTGGGACAGGGTAAAAGACCTCTGAATAATAGTCAGAAGACTGGCCAGAAACAGGTGGCAATTCAGTCATTAGGTTCAGCCAAAACCTCTGCAACAAACAGTATGAAGAGAACTGCACCAAACTGTCTTCCCTCCTCCAGTGTCGCTTTCAACATTAGCCAGACAGGTCTTGAACCTTCACAGATCCTTGCTATTCTCCCTTTTCAGGTAGAAATATTGTGTAGACATAGCTAACATAGCCACTGTCAATGAATTACTATGTATGATAAAACACCCCATATTTTCTCTAAAAGGAGCTGTTCAAGGAAGAACATCCATTTCTGTCAAAAAGTCTTCACTATTTTTTTTTTTTAAAAAAAAAAAGAAAGCCAATGCAAGATCTGAAGAACTGAAGCCCTCTCTGCTGTTCTCTGTCCACCCTCTCTTTTCTTGCCGTTTCTGCAGTTTTGCCTTTTTGAAGTGGTTCCGTGTTGTGTTTCTATTTTACCCAAAGGTAAGTAAGTAAATAATGGCAGCCAAATCATAATGATTCTCTCAGTATGCTGAGTCATGAATGCAATTACAAAGCCTGGAGATTTTTCAATGCCTGTGGGTCCACTACAATTGAAGTCCAGAAAAGAAATCTTACCAGATGATGATTCAGTTTCAGACTTTTCTGAATGCTTCTTTATAAAGACCTTCTCGGAATTGCCCATCAAGGGTGATCCTGAAAGGTGGGAGCTTTTTTGTCTACTTAAAACTGGAGTACATTATCTTCTTCTTAGAAGTCATATATGTTTAAGTGTATCTCTGACAATTAGAAGAAGATGTAAATGACTATGAAACTTAATTTGTAGGCTGGTGAATTCAATTTACTGTAATGCAGGTAGCTTAAATGGTAAAAATAAGTTTTGTTTTGTTTTTTAATTAGTAAAATGTCATATTTAAGTTACATTCTTAAGTTACTATTCTTAACCAAAGCTGTCATAAGACAGATCTGTTACAAGTAATGAGAATTCACAATATTTACCCTTCTCTTATTAGACACAATTTTATTTTAATCAATCACCTATTAAAGTCATTTCAAGAAAGAACAGGATCAAGTGTTTTAAGAAATATTTTCATAAACATCTCACCATCTGAAGACTTGAACATCTCAAGACTGAAGTCTTGATGAGATCCTAGCATTGATAAAGAGCTGCAGTGATATTTATTTCTTAAGGCTGATTGGTGGCTTCTTTATTGCTTGTCTATTTCAGCTGTTTTCTTCTCTGAAAGAAAGGAGATGTAAAAGCTGAGTGGACTGAGGCTGACTTTTGAGGTGTCACTTGAGAGACAGGAACAGCGTACTAGTAGCGTTGCTTACACGGGTCAGAGAGATTTATATGCTCTCCTTTTACTGGAAGAAGAAGAAATATATCTTTTAAACTTGGCTGGATTGAAATTGATTTTCTGTTGTTGCTGTCTGCCTTGTATTGGCTCGGCACTGGACAGCTTTGGTTGTGTTTTCAACTCATATATACATTATTTTTAATAGAGAATGCAAGAGAATGATAACTGATTTTATCCTTGTAGAAAAAATCTAATGACATCTTTACAATGTAGTGTTTAATCCTCTGTCTTATTTTCAGATATTCTTTTAATTCATTGTGTTTGTTGATAAGATATGGAATTATGTTTAAAAAGATTCCAAACTCTTTTCTTATATGTCAAACTTTTCAGCATAAAAGCACTATTTTACATGATTCTCAAAGACACTACCCAAAGAATTGTTTCTTTTCACATGGTTTATTTTCTTTAAAACTTACTATTTTTTTTCTTTTATACTAAATACTTACAAGTGAGAGATACATAATTCATTCTCCCATTAGAGCAAATATACTATCAATTACTTACAGTAGCAATAGCAAACGATCTTGCTATATTTGTAAATACACACATTAACAACATAACAAAGATATAGAACAATCATATTTTTTGGATAAATATTTCAGAGAATTTCCATGGATTTCTCGCTCACCACTTAAGAAAACAAAAAAGGAAAACTATTTCCTACTTACTCTTCTTTTGAAGATTACTTAAAATTTTAGATTTTTTTTTAAAAAGAGGAAAAATGACAGTTAAATGGGTCTGATTTTGGAAATACTGAAGTGCATTTAATTGTAGACTTTCGTTCTTATGCATGGAAGGGAGACAGCAGGAAAGAAATATGGAAGTTCTTGGCTGTCTTCCTGATTTGGAAGAAGATGAAAAAAGAGAGAACTTTCAGATGATTTCTCTATAAATCATTTACTTGCCACCTTATAGTAATTATTTCAGTCTTTTCTTTAGCTACTCTGTGTTTAGGAATATTAGCATTTTTCCCCAAAATAACTTTTGGATCCCAGTTTTACATCTTTTTCTTAGGCTATATATAATTTTTAGAACATTAACGCTAAAATCTCAACAGTGCTAGTATGACCTCAAAGTTCTTTCAAGTTTTGTTAAAAAAAAAAAAAAAGTACTGGAATATGTAGTAATTTATAAATGCTTATTTTATTTTAGGATGGATAAACTTTATTGGAAAAGATGCTCTATCAGTGGTTAAGAAATTTGGTTATTTTTTCATGAAATTTTACGGAAGATATGTTGAGAAAAGATCTTTAGTGTTTTCTGTTTTTATCACCTGAAAAGCTTAATGACGTCTTTTACTAAACCTATTAGAAGTATACATTTGATTGTCATTAGATAATCTGTTCTTGATGACCTACATATCATTGCCATGTGGCATATATTTCAATATGTTTTGCACAGATATGTTTTGTTTTGTACTTTTGTTCATAATAACTACCTTAAATTGCCCTTCAGGCTATCATACAAAATAGTCAGAATCTAACATATGGCATTTCATCTCAGTTTTCTTCTCTCAGAAGAATGTTTATTATTAATGAACAGAAGGAAATTATCCAATGCTTACACACAACAGAAAGAAAAGTCCACAACATTATTTATTTATTTATTTAATGCTAAATGAGATTTTCAATAATTAGCAAAGATAGAGATCTATCAGCAGAATGTGAACAGAGTTATTTGAAATTCTATCCTTTAAAGCACATTAAAGTTTATGTTTTTTGCATGGAAACTCCACTTCTCCATTTTAGTGAGGATGATATTGAAATATATTGGCAAAACATTAACTATTACGAAAGCCAAAAAAAAATAAAAATAAAAAAAAAAATCACCAAGAGCTCATTAACTTACTTAAAGAGTCAAATAAGGTGAAAGTTGCAGGATCTGTAATATTCTTAAAATGTACAATTATTTTAACAAGAAAAGTATAAATCTTCCTTATGCAATTCAGGATTCTAGATTTTTTTTTTTTGTAAAAACAAATTAGTTTTTATTTAAATGAGATTTGTGCAAGCTGATGTTTCAGTTTTCTGCTTAAAAAAGATTTGTAAAAATTGAAACTTTCTTTTGACTTTGTCTTTTCTTGATCAAATTTAAAAGATAAAACAATTCAAGTTTTTCAGAATGTCCAGTTCACTCTAAAACTCTAAAATAAGTTTTTTGTTTTTTGTTTTTTGTTTTTTTGTTTTTTTTTTGTTTTTTTTTTTTTAATTTTAGCTTTTAACCATTTTCACCCACTTCCATTTTTTAATTTGGGCATGTTTCCTATTTTACCTGACTTTTTAAATGAAGTTAAAGCTAGATTATATTGTCTAGTGAATAAATTTATTACAAAGTAATTTCATATAAATCAGATTGAAGACCCAGGTTTCCATTTCAAATTGGGAAATGATATTTCCCATTCACTTCTCTCTCACAAAAGAAAGACTGCATATTTACAACGTAACACAAAAGCTGAGAGAATTAATATACTAACGGGCAAGAATTGTGTTAACCTTCAGTAAAACTTTTAATAAACTGTCTCCTTTTTGGCCCTTCAGAAGCTGCCATATTCTTCTTGCAAGTTTATAAGGCTGCTATTCACTAAAAGTTATTATCTGATTTATACATCTCAAAATTCACACAGCTTGAGAAATACTTGTGCTAATGAACATTTGTTTATTGTTAAATTATTAAATTTAATTATCCCCTCCAAATGGGGGACAAATGCTACTTGCCAAAGTTAATCACAGAATCACAGAATCATTTAGGTTGGAAGAGACCTCCAAGATCACCCAACCTATGACCTAAGACTAACAAGCCCTCCACTAAACCATGTCACTAAGCTCTACATCTAAACGTCTTTTGAATACCTCCAGGGATGGTGACTCAACCACTTCCCTGGGCAGCCTGTTCCAATGCCTCACAACCCTTTCAGTAAAGAAGTTTGTCCTAATATCCAACCTAAACCTCCCCTGGCACAACTTCAGCCCGTTCCCCCTCATCCTATCACCTGGCGAGTGGGAGAATAGACCAATCCCCACCTCGATACAGCCTCCTTTAAGGTACCTATAGACAGAGATAAGGTCACCCCTGAGCGTTCTCTTCTCCAGGCTGAACAACCCCAGCTCCCTCAGCCTTATAAGACTTGTTCTCCAGACCCCTCACCAGCTTCGCTGCCCTTCTTTGGATGAGCTCCAGCAACTCGATGTCCTTCCTGTAGTGAGGGGCCCAAAACTGAACACAGGACTCGAGGTGCGGCCTCACCAGAGCCGAGTACAGGGGGAAAATGGACGTATACACAGCAGGGAGAGGCTCCAGGAATATAGGCTGGGCAAGAGCAGAGAAAGCAAACATGACATCTACTGAATGTAGTGAGGAAAGCAGAGGTGCTAGCAGGGACCAAAGACAAATCTAAGTTTCAGAAGGGACAGAGACTACACACCAGGAGGGAGCTGAGCACAACAATCTGAAGTCATGAAAATTGCCAAATCTAACTGCAAGATGAGAGACTGAATGCTGGAAATATTTATCTTTTAAATCTTATATTTAATCTGTTTTGTATAGCAAGTTTGAGTTTTACCTTGTTCAGGTTTCTGTTTTGTCTTTCACTAAAACTGAGTATTATATTTTGAGAGCTTTTTGAGGTCCCGTCTGGTGCTAGCCCCTTTTATTGTATTATGCTATTGTTATGCTTATTATAAACTTATTACATAAGTTTACATGTTTATATATTACATATGTTTATAATACATTACAAAAGTATTTAGGTGCTAGTAGCTAAAGAAAATATAAAATTTTATAAATAAAAAAATACTTAACAATTGTCACTATAAAAGGACAAAAAAAAAAAAAAAAATGCTTTTCCCATACTGTCCCAAAGCAGCATCCTTGTCAATATTCCTGTGAGATGGTTAGTCCTTAAGACACTTTATTACATCAGTAAACTCAAGCACCTTCATGCCAATATAAGACAAAAAGGTCATTGTTAACATACCATATTACATGTGTTTTTTTGAAGATGTATTTACACTATTTCCTTCTCTAGATTGGACCACATACTGCTAAAAAGGAGAAATAGGAAGCAGGGAAGAAACAGAAGAAAACTTCACCATACTGATTGAAGGTGGTTTTTTTTTTTTTCTTTTTTGGTTTTGTTCGGGATATAAAAAAAGCTGAATGAGAACTTGGCTGAGAGTTTCTGGGTTTACACAGAGGGGAAAAATTTTCCCTAGATAGATCTTAGGAAGGGTGATAAATGCAGAGTATTTTCCCTTTATGTAGATTTACAGCTAGATTTTCAGCTTCCATTTCAAGTTTCTTCCAAATGAGATCAGAAATGGCCAAGATATTAATCACACTTCAAATATTTATCACATAACAGCCAATTCCACTTCAACTATAGCATTACTACTGTTATCCCCAAAGTAACATTATACTTATTTTGTGTTACATGATGTAATACATCAGTCTAAGAGTATAATGACACAATAAATAAAAACTGGGGGGAGGTAGGGGGGGGAGAACTGTAGGAATTAATTAAAATAGTACTTACAAGATAAGAAGAGAGACTTATAGTAAAATTTTAGGCTTCAATCCAGCAAATTTTTCTATACAACCCTATCACAGTAGGGTAAATCACTAATTTCTTGCAGTCTCAAGATCTACCAATGTGAAATTTGTGTACTGAATAAAGGCCAGAATTCTCAACTTTGAAGAAAGCATTATAAGATTTATAAAATTGAAATCTGGTTGAACAATACTGAAAAGCAAGGTCAAGGATGCAAGAGAAATTCATCTAACAGAGCCAAGATAATAGAAAACTTGGGCAGTTAGAAAGGGAGTTTGAAATCATAAGTACAATAATCTGTAGGAGGAAAGAAAGAAAAGTATGAAAGCATTGCAGTGCAATAAGATGAATACTACCCGTCAGGTAATCAAGTGGGTTAAGTACTCCTTACAGCACCAAATAACTAGGCCAATAATAGCTATATAGACACATAATAAATATTCCTTTCTATTTGTTTTCAAGAAGGTATATATATCAGCTTATCTTCCAAAAAGCTCCTTGCACTACTAAATAGATTTCTCCTTCACCTGCTTTTCACTTGAACTATTTATTAACTGGATACATTTCTTCAGAGGTATTTTTACTCAGTGAACAATAGCAGGAAAATATAAATACACAATTAACATTTTTAAACCAAGAATCCTAAACGCATATCTTATGTATGTGCATATTAACATTTAAGCATCTATACAGTAGGTCTGATATTTTCCAGTTTCTCCAGGCCAAATTTCCACCAAAACCTCTCAGCCTGAATCCAAATGTGGTCAATTTATCTTGCAAACGAAGACCACATGTGCAGGGCACATGTCTTAGACTTGCATTCAGTGCAAGATGCATATATACTACACTGTGTCTGTGACTACTGTGTGTGTGTGTGTGTGTGTGTGTGTGTGTGAAGGGAAGTTTCCCAATTCAGAACTTATTGTAGCTCAATGTAGCTATAGGGTAGTGGTAAGTAAGCCTTCACCATTGATATTGCCAGGTAGCTGTGTTTGGAGGAAAGGACTGATCTACAAGTACCTCAATGACAAAAACAAGATGAGGGAAAATGGGGGACCTCTCCTGAAGGAAACAGGAGACCTGGCTACCTGGTACAGTAAAAAGGCTGAGGTACTGAATGCCTTCTCCGTCTCAGTCTTTACCAGCAAGCCTGGCCTTCAGGAATCCCAGGAATCCCAGGTCGCAGAGGCCAGGCTGAATGGCTGGAGCAAGAAAGATGTATCTTTGGTGGAAAAGGCTCAAGTTGGGCAATACTTGGGCAAACGGGGCTTCTGCAGGTCCATGGGTGCTGATAGGATGCTGTACTGGGTCTGGCCGGAATAGAGTTAACTTTCCGTGCAGCAGCCCTTGTAGCTAGAACAGCGCTGGTATCACACCAACGTTTGGCTACTGCCGAGCAGTGCTGGCACAGCACCAAGGCTCTCTCCAGACCCTCCAAAGCCAGTAGGTGGGGGTGGGCAAGAGGTGGGGAGGGGACATCACCAGGGCAGCTGACCTGAACCAACCAAAGGGGTATTCCATACCATATGATGTCACACTCAGCAATAAAATTTGGAAAAGGGAAGGAGAAGGGGGGGGCTCTCGTTGCAAAGACGTCTGTCCTCCTGAACAACCACTGCAGGTATTGAGGCTCTGTGTCCCAGGATGTGGCCGAACATCGCTCATTGTTGGGAGAATAACTTGTTTTCTCTATATATTTGTTGTTGTCGTTTTTTCTTCCTCTCCTTTAAT
>VXAA01007184.1:2723-27272 GCA_013399115.1 Anseranas semipalmata
TAAAAATAAAATAAAAATAAAAATAAAAATAAAAATAAAAAGCAAGTACATAATGTTCTATTGCAGTCTGGAACTCATTGCCGCAGGATGCCATTGATACTAAAACTAGGACTGTTTTAAACAAGAATTAGACTTTGTCTTTGACTTTGTCTTTTTTGAAAGAAAACACAAAGATATGAAATCAGCTCTGCTTCAATTAAGGTCTAAAATGCAGTTTGCTTGCCTTCAGAAATATTCATCAGCAACATCACTATTTGTTTGCTCCTTTCTTCTTTTTGTTGTTGTTGTTGTTATTGTTACTACTGTTTACTGCTAATTTTTCCTCCAATTTGTTTTGGATTTTGCTGTATGTGAAATGTTTTGAAGAAATTACAGCTACTACTTTCTACATTCAGAATCTTCAGCTTTAATAGGATGCTTAATGACAGATTTACGTATTTGTATTGCAAGAATGGCAATTATAATTAAGAGGAAGAAATACTGCCTAGGACATTTGATATTTCAGGTTGTGGTACGTTGACCTTGGCTGACTGGCAGACCCCTGCCCAGCTGCTCTCTTACTCCTCTTCCTCAACTGGACATCAGGAGAAAACAAGATGGGTCAAGACAGGGAGATGACTTACCAATTGCCATCATGGGAAAAACAGGACCTGGGGAAAACTAATTTATTGCCGATTAAAATACAGTAGGATGGTGATAAACAACGACAAAACTAAGAACATCTCCCATTCTCGCCTGCCCTTCTTCACTCAACTTCACTCCTTCATTCCTGATTCCTCTACCATCCCTGCCCTTGACCCCAAGAATACACGGGGGATGGAAAATGCAGGGTTGTGGTCAGTTCATAACAGTTCCTCTCTGACATTCCTTTGTCTTCACACTTCTTCCTTGTTCCACTGTGGGGCTTCTCCCATGTGATAGAGACCTTCATGGTCTGCTTCAGCATGGGTGCTCTCCATATGTTGCAATTCTTCAGGAACAAACTGCTCCATTGTGGATCCAAGGGCCACATTTCCTGATGGAAAACCTGCTTCTACATGGGCTCCTCTCCACAGGGCCATTGTTCCTGCCAGGAGCCTGGTCTGGTGTGGGGGTATCCATGGGATGCAGCTTCTTTCAGGTCATATCCACCCACTCTGGTGTGGGGTCCCCCACTGGCTATAAAGTGGATATCTGCTCCAACATAGTCCTCTATGGGCCACAGGGGGACAACCTGCTTCACCATGGTTTTCTCTATGGGCTTCAGGGGAATCTCTGCTCTGGTGCCTGCAGCACCTCCTTCCCCTCCTTCTTCACTGACCTTGGTGTCTGCAGAGCTATTTCTCATACTTGGTTTTCCTAACTTCCCACTGACTGCTCAGTATTTTGCCCTTTCTTAAGTATGTTTTCCTAGAGGTGCCACCATGTTGGCTGCTGGGCTCAGCAATGCCCTGTGGTGGTTCCACTAGAGCCGTCTGGAACTGGCTGTATCCTGCACGGGACAGCCCTTGGGCTTTTCTCATGAAGGACACCCCTGCAGCCCCACTGCTGTGAAACTGCCATCTACATCCAATATTTGTATAACAGAGAACAATCCATAAAGTTTCAGTGAAATGAAGCATGCAGGAAGTATTTTATTTGCTTAACTAACCGTGGAATACTTGCACCTGCCCTTTTAAGTATTACTTTGGGGGCCTTGATACCTGAATTGCAGAGTGATCAATTGAGTAGTCATGTAGGATTTACTCAGATATCTGCCTATCTTCAGCAGGCATTCAACCGTCTAGATGCGGTAAGTGTAATAGAAATCTTTACTGTGGGTTGGATAGAAAATGGTTTGAGAAGCAGAGACTGGAAACAATTTAGTGAATGCACAGTACAGACCACAATATTATCAGCTGAAGAAAATGATGCTTGAAGTATGGCCGGCTGTCATCCATGGCATTGATTCTTCAGAAGAAAACTTAAATCAATATGGTTAGTATAGAAAGTTATAAAAATGAAGGGAGAGCTTTCACATTTCTAATTTTACCTGCATAGAAAGTGGTGTCTGATTGAGCTATGTAGATGAAATGTCTTCTTTTTCTTAAGGAAGCCATAGCCTGATAATGTTCAAGACTAGCTGCAATTGATTTTAACATTATCTTTATCAATCTCTATATGATTTCATTCTATCATCTGGAACATTATAAAAAAAAGGCAAGGAAGGTATCTTGACTTGGCTTCTGATTTTTGTTTTCCATTTCACTCTGCTAAGAAATAAACAGCTATATGGGGCATAGGAACCATCTTACCCAGTGCCAGATATCTGAAAATAATTGGTAACTAGTTTAACCGAGTTACCTAGGTTCCTTCTACAGTCAGGGGAGCATAAACATATTTTCAGAATTCATCCTGTTCTGAGTGTCTGGCGGTCTAAAATTTGTAGCGTGGATAGCTTTCACGGTGTCTGTTCACCCTTTTATACCTAGACCCAGGTTCCAAAGAGACAACTGGCATGTAAATTCACACTATGAAGTTTCTTCATCTGGGCAAGTTGTCCTGCTCTAAGGAAAGTCATTCAGGTGATTATGGTTTTTATATAAAAGAAGACAAGATACCGTGGGTAAGTAAATACAATACAAGAATGGAATATTAAAACAAAGACTGGGCAGAGGCAGCCTGCCTACCTACTTGCTGGGACAGGGCTTTTGTAAAAGGTCTTTCTTGTTTTCATAGAATCAGAGAATTATTTAGGTTGGAAAAGACCTTCAAGATCACCAAGTCCAACCGTAAACCTGACTTACTGTGTCCCATCGCTAAACCATGTTCCTTAGTGCCACATCCACACATCTCTTAAATATCTCCAGGGATGGGGACTTCACCATTTCCCTGGCAGCCAGGATGTCATTGGCCTTCTTGGCCACCTGGGCACACTGCTGGTTCATGTTCAGCGGTCTGTTAATCATCACCCCAGATCCTTTGCAGCTGGGCAACTTTCCAGCCACTCTTACCCTAGCTTATACCATTGCATCAGGTTGTTATGACCCAAGTGTAGATCCCAGCACTTATCCTTGTTGAGTGTCATGCTATTGGACTCAGCCCCTCGATCTAGCCTATCCAGATCCCTCTGCAAAGCCTTCCTACCCTCAGGCAGATCAACAGTCCCACCTAACTTGGTATCATCTGCAAACTTACGGAGGGTGCATTTGATCCTCTCATCCAGATCATTGATAAAAATGTTTAAAAAATACTGGTCCCAGAGATTTAAGCTGTGCACTGAATGAATTACCTTCATTCCAAAGTATAAGAAATAAAACTGCTTTCCACTTATATTAAAAACGATCCAGCAAAAGTCTGTTTCCTTCGTGGGAACTATTGATTTATTCTAGCTGGATAATCAGTCCCAATAGTCTTGATCATAAACTGAAACAATTTCTGTGTCTTATTAAGTGTATTAGTTCAACAACCTTACAGAGCAGTAGTAAAAATTTACTTACCTTGGCATATAAACTACTTGGCCACTCTTTACCTCAATGACTGATGACAATTTAAAAAACAAACAAACAAATAAAAAATGACAACAAAAAGCAAGCAAGCAACCAACCAACCAAGGGAGAAAAACAAAACAAAACACCACCACCAAAAAACTATTGCTACTTTATTCGTCTGACAAAAAGGGAGTTACTTGCTCTGGCCAAGTGGGCTATTAAAAATCAATTGGCTTGTAACGATTATACAATTAATGATATAATAATACCCCATCAAATGCAGACATTTACTGCAGAATAACACCACATTCAGCAGTATACTGTTTAGTGTTAGGACTTCCAACTCTCTCCTTCCACTACAGCATTANTGATAAAAATGTTTAAAAAATACTGGTCCCAGAGATTTAAGCTGTGCACTGAATGAATTACCTTCATTCCAAAGTATAAGAAATAAAACTGCTTTCCACTTATATTAAAAACGATCCAGCAAAAGTCTGTTTCCTTCGTGGGAACTATTGATTTATTCTAGCTGGATAATCAGTCCCAATAGTCTTGATCATAAACTGAAACAATTTCTGTGTCTTATTAAGTGTATTAGTTCAACAACCTTACAGAGCAGTAGTAAAAATTTACTTACCTTGGCATATAAACTACTTGGCCACTCTTTACCTCAATGACTGATGACAATTTAAAAAACAAACAAACAAATAAAAAATGACAACAAAAAGCAAGCAAGCAACCAACCAACCAAGGGAGAAAAAACAAAACAAAACACCACCACCAAAAAACTATTGCTACTTTATTCGTCTGACAAAAAGGGAGTTACTTGCTCTGGCCAAGTGGGCTATTAAAAATCAATTGGCTTGTAACGATTATACAATTAATGATATAATAATACCCCATCAAATGCAGACATTTACTGCAGAATAACACCACATTCAGCAGTATACTGTTTAGTGTTAGGACTTCCAACTCTCTCCTTCCACTACAGCATTAAAGCAGAATACTGTGATTCCGCCCAAACTTTTTTGGCATGTTGATGGCCTTAGCATTTGATAGGTTGATCTTTTTTTCTCACACTCTAATGGGTTTCCTAACATTTTCTTCATGATAAGACATAACCTGTTGAGTGAAACCAAGAACTGTTGACATTAAAATTAATTATAGTAACAGTATATGATTTATAGCAGTGCCATTTCAAAATCTTAAGTCATTATTATATGACTTAAATTGAGACATAGATAACTTTCCAAAACACTGTATTTGTGTTTTGTGATAGTGATAACCAAAGAGTAAAAGACAAAGTCCTGAAGATAAAATGATATTCCCTGTGATAAAACACAATGTCTTCATATTTAAGGATGAGTCAAAGTTCTATAATTTTACATTGAATTTTAAATTTTACTTTGCCAAACATATCATTGAAATAGCAAAAAAATAAAAAATAAAAATAAAAAAATACAACAATGCTGAATATTTTGAATATTGTTTTTATTTGAATACTGAGAATTTTATAGTGTTTTAATAAAATGGGCAATAATAAAAGGAAATAAAATTGTAACAAATGCTACTGACTTTTTATCTTCATCAAGAAATGTCAACATTTTTATGACTTGTCCTTGTTCCTGATCAGTTTGTATTCAATAATAGCTGTAGATCAAGTAGTATTTCTTAATAAAGTGTTTAAAAATAGTTATGTAAAATATAAGTCAAAATGGGGTGTCCTAATACATTGTACTACTGAAATTGTTCTTGGTTGCATGTCTGGAAATATAAGATGATAACTCTGGATGCAGTCATTGTGGGGCAGCAAGGAGGATCATTTTGAGTGTACTGACCAGAGTTAGTTAAAACATTCCTGACAAATATGTTCTCATTAGCATGTGTTGCTTTGTCCAAAATATATTTATTTTGACATGTCTTTTGATGGACAAATTCCAGACGTTCATAGTTCTCTAGTCTCTGCTGTACTGGTTGTGATGGGAAACAATGGAGGAGGAGGGGAAGAGGGAAGAAAATAAGGACACATACTTTGATACATGGTTGCTTTCACAACCATATTAAGACTGCTTTGCTTAGATTCTAGTAATGGATTCCTCCCGCTCCCCAACACAGAGCTTTGACAGCAGAAAGTTGTAGTGAAATATGATTGTTATCGTACAGCAAGCTCTAACATGTCACACTCATAATTTTAAAAACAGGGATAGAATATTAGAACTTACTGAAGCATGTCAGTCTTCCGCATTATCCAGAACAGTTGAGATGATCAAAAGTGACTTTAGCTGAAAAAAAAAAAAAATGGTTTCTTTGTTTCTCCTCTTTCTAGTTTCCCAGGAAGGTATATATTTCCCTCTGACTCTGTAATGACACAAAGGAAAATCAGAGCTGCATCTTCTCGTCTCTCCTGCTATTTTTAGAAAACCAAGAAAAATAGAAAAGTTAATATTTGCAAGTAAAAATCACAATACTAATTTGTCTTGATAGGCATGTAAAGGATGATGGATTTTTTGATGTGAGGGCTCAGTAGCAGCTGCTCCAAACAGAGCTATAGCAATATAGAATGCAGCAAAAACAAGACTGAGCTGAAGAAGAGAGACAGCTAGGTGTGGAAAAGAAACGATGTGATGGAGCAAGATTCAAGACTTACTAAAGGGAAGATATGACTCAGTGACATTTTGTCTGGAGTACTGGTAAAAAAAAAAAAAAAGTGGAGAAAAGGAATGTTTCAAGGAAATCATGATTCAGGGAAACAGGATGAACAGAGCTTTTATTTTTTGTGTGTGTGGTTTAGTCAGTGTTTGGGTTGGAACATGCTTGCAATTTTTTTTATCTGGAGGATTGGAAGAGAAAAGAAAACCGATGAAGCAACTCAGACAAAGACAGAGAAGTATGCTACAAGGACAACATCTAAGGCCAGCAAGAAAAACTGGACAACACATCCTGTGAACAGTTGTCAGAATAAGCCAGTGTGATGCATGACAACTGAAATATGAATAAACAATAAAAAAGAATCCTGATAACAACTAATCTTCTTCTAAAGAGAACAAACAGAGTAGCTTTTGGGTCTTATCAAAGTAGGAACACAGAAAAAAAATGCTGCTACCATTTCGTTTTTAAAAAGCTGAATCATACTTATATAAACATTGAAACATGATAATTAGCACTTATGTCCATGTTTCTGTACACAAATATATGAGCACATACGTATACATCATAGGTTGTGCAATCTATGCTCAAACAACAACAAAGGCTTTTAATGGGTAGCTGTGATGTCAGTCTGAAATATAAGTTCTCACTGAAACAAATCTAAGTTTGTGTCATGATTTTAGTTGGAATAGTGATAATTTTCTTCATAGAGGCTCGCACAATGCCGTGTTTTGGATTTTTGATGAAAATAGTGCTGATAACACACGAATGTTTTTAGTTGTTGCAGAGCAGTGCTCACACAGAGCCAAGGACTTTTCAGCTTCTCGTGCTGCCCTGCCAGCAAGGAGGCTGGGGGTGCACAAGGAGCTGGGAGGGGACACAGCCAGGACAGCTGACCCAGGCTGACCAAAGATATATTCCACACCATATGGCATCATGCTCAGCACTAAAAGCTGGGGTAAAGAAGGAGGAAGGGGGGGACACTGGGAATGGTGACATTTGTCTTTGCAAGAAACCATTATGTGTGATGAGCCCTGCTTTCCTGGAAGTGTCTGAACACCTGCCTGTCAATGGGAAGTAACAAAAGAATTCCTTGTTTTGCTTTGCTTGCATGTGTGGCAAGAACCCATGAGTTCTTGCACTTTTACCTTTCCAATTCTCTCTCCTATCCCACCTGGGGAGAGTGAGCAAGTTGTTGTGTGGTACTTAGCTGCCTGCCAGGTTAAACCACAACAGTAGGCCACATGGAGATCTGTTGGTTAGAATGTTGGTTAGAATTCTCACCTCTTTCATCACAAGTATGTACCCTTCTGCAAAGAAGGGAGGCAACAGATGCTAATAGACCTTTAAGTACACCATCTCTCACACCATTTGGAATACAACTGAAACTGCAAGTCTGTGACTGAACATAGTTTTGGTAATAAGCAGTGCATGCTACACCTGGATTAATGATGAAGGTTGAGGAAAGCTCCGAGTGGGTTAGATTATCATGAGTACTCCACAGTGATCATTGGCCACTCCCTGCTTTTGGTATATGCTGTACAGATGTGGCAGGACTTCCTACCTGTAGAATGGCTACCAACAGGCTTTCTTTCAGCAAGTTTTCCTGTGTATGTTCTGAATATTCTGATATTCTGAAGTAGGACAAAATAACCCAGGCACCTCAGAAAAGTTTCATCCTCACATGCAGTATAACCTAGGTGTCAATACTGGATCCATTACTGTTTCACATGAGTGATCTGCGTGATGGGAACAAGTGCACCTTCAGGAAGTTTGCTGATATAAAACTGAAGAGTAATTAATACAGCCATTGGTTGTGCCACCATTCAGAGGGACCTCAACAGCCTGGATAAATGAGCCAATAGGAATTTCATGAAGTTAAACAACGGGAAATGCAAAATCCTGCTCCTGGGGAGAAATAGCCCCAGGCACCAGCACATACTGTGGGTGAACTGACTGGAAAGCAGCTCTGCTGAATAGAACCTTGGGGTTCCGGTGGACAACTAGTTGACTTGGCATGAAAGCCAACTTGATGAAGGCACAAAAACTTGGAGGAGAGTTTCAAAGGTGCAAAGCAGGTTGTTGTTGTCTGATCCAACTCAGTGGGGGTGGAGATAGGTTTGTTTTAATCTCCGGAAGGCAAGACGATACAAGTCTTTCAATACGGGTTTCATCAAGGCCAAACTTTTACTAATAATTTGCTAAGGAATTATTAGAGACTTGGCAAAAATACATACGTTCCAAATAATAAAGAGAAAGAGAGAAAGAGTATAGGAAGAGGGAGAGGGATAGAGAGAGAAAGATGTATCACCACCCATGGATCCAGCGTTGTTTTGTCCACTTCAGGTTCTTGGGTGGTGGGTGTACCATGGGGGCACGCTAGAGTCGGAGTTTTAAAACTTAGTCCCTGCCTTCTTGAATGATTGAAAAGTGAGTCTGGGGTGGTTTTCAGGGTCCGTGGTGGTCTTCTGATACACACACCCTATTTCAGGTGCAGTCTTACTTTTTGTTGACGTAGTGAAAAAAGGCACTGCCCCACCTCCTGTTCTTGCTTTGTATGCTCTGCAGTCTTTTGTCCCAGGACCTTCCTGAGAGGGAGTTGGCAGGGGGTTGTGAACACCTTTCCTCCCCCAAATACCAGAACCACTGGCGCTACAATGTCTCAGAAAGTTACCCAAGATAAGGAAGTTGGCTCCAGAAATGAGCTGTCCAGCCTTCACAGGACCCACTTTCTTGGCCTCATCTTATCTTGTTACTGTGGTAACACCCTTTCTTTGCCGAGTGTTTGAGACATCATTCTTTTCAGTGTCTTACAGTGTTACCATGGGAGGACCATGTGGGAAGGTCATCTATAATTACTCCAGAGTCCGTAACTGTTAGTGACTCTGAAAACACTTGGTCTTTACGTTTACCATCCCTTACTTTACTCTTTGGGTATGTTTCAATGCATGTGCTGGTCAGTCTATGCTACTTCTGTAGGTAGACTTTGTCTTATGCAATTAGTCTCAGAAATTCCTTGATGTTAGACAGAAATTCTAATTCAGACTTGGAAAACTTGTGGAAAAAAAAAAAAAAAACATTTGCATGAAAGGTTTGAGTTTCCTTCTGGGAAAGAAAATGACAAATAATTGCTTCTTGAACATTTATAATATATTAGACCATTATAAACAAAACAGATCCAAAAAGAGAAGCCAGCACTGTCCCCTTCCATGTGAGAGCCTTAGTCAAAACTTCATGAGTCATTTATAAGGATGCCTTAAACTTTCTTTTTAGTTTAAAAGTATTAAAACTTCAAAAATCACTGCTTCAAAGTAGTAAAGTTCCTCTTTCCTGCTCTATTTCTGATCTCAGTTACTCCTGCATTCTTGATTGATCAGAGGCTAGGTTTGATCAGTACATCCACTTACATGGAGTAATTCTTTTTTAATGTTTTCTTTTCTTGAGATGTGTAAGATGACCTTAAATAGTCACCTTGAGCCGGGACAATATTCTATTAATGCACTATTTATAAAAGAACAACATCACTACAACAAAAAAGCAGGTTGAAAATTTTAAATCTGTTATGCAGAGAACTTCTCATTTACTTAGTGTTTCCCACACAAAGCCTAGTATATAGCTGACCTTGTGTGAGAAAGTAGTAACTATATCCTTAGACCAAGGTACTTCTAAGCACAGATATTTAAGCAAGAACACCTAAGGATGCTGGTTAGTTGCCTAAAGAGTTAGGTAATTCTGGAAATGAGAGAGAACCAAGGGGTATTTAAAATCCTAAGTCTCTATTTTAACTACACTGTTCTCTGTTTGTTCCCACATCACCAAAAGAGGAAAACTAGAAGTAACTTTATGGTGGTTTTACCCTGCTGGGCAGCTAAACTCCACCACAACCGTTCTCTCACTCCCCCTTCTCAAAGGAAAAAGGGGAGAAAATACAATGGAAAGGGCACAAGTGCTGAGATAAAGACAGGGAGGTCACTCACCCATTATTGTCACAAGCAAAACAGACTCAGCATAGAGAGATTAATATAATCTATTGCCTATCACTAGCAGAATAGAACAGTGAGAAACTACAAGCAAACTAAAAACACCGTCCCCTATTCACCTTCTTCTACCTCCTCCCCCTGAGTGGCAAATGGGGAATGGGGGCTGCAGCAGCACTTTTTTCGCTTTCTTAAATCTGCTCTCACAGAGGCACAACCACCATCGTTCACTGGCTCCGCTCTGACTGGCAGCCCATCCATTTTGGAGATGTCTGGAACTGGCTCTTCTCTAACATGGGGCAGCTTCTGGACTCTTCTCACAGTGGCCATCCCTGCAGTCCCCCTGCTACCAAACCCTCACCATGCAAACCCAATAAAAACTTCTAAAGAATTAGTTTTGCATTCAGCCACAAATAAGACCACCAGCAATTAAGTGTTTTTGCATTTATGTATGTTGCAGACTATGTAAAACTCCGGATTCACAGAAAATCAAGAATATTAATTGAGACCAATCAATAAGAACCAATTAATTAATGAATTTAAATAAAGCACAAAATATCTGAAGCTCACTTTGAACATTTTGTGTTACTTTCTATTGCAGTATCTCTTAAGGAGACAAGCTGTGAAATAGCTCATTGGACCATGACAGTGTGATGAATTGACTAAAATCTTCAATATTCAATCAGACTGGGATCTTCTGGAGTCCTTTTCTACTTTATTATAAACAAAACAAAATCACAAAATAACAAAATAAATTTTATTAAAATATACATATGAGTTATGGTAGCTTTTTAGAAGGAACATTAAAACTGAACTTTTGAAATAATTCCACCTGAGAATCTTGAGCAGAATCCAACTTTGCAAAGAATTCTTTTAGCTTGTACACATACCCTCTCTCAAGATAATTTCTGTGCAAAGATAAAAAATTAAGGGTTGTTCCAGTGGTAGTAGTTATGCTCCGTTTTTCACAGTAGACAATTTGATCTGAATGTTTTACCATAATTTACCAATGATTTCTTGTCTAATGCAGTTAAATATATCTTACATGCCTGTAGTTTCATTTGTTACTTCTTCTTCAGTTTCTTGATAAAACTACTATTTTATCCTGCCACTGACTTTCCAGCTGACATATTACTGTTTCAATTTCTATTCTGAACTCTTTCCTATATTTTTTTCTATTGTTTTTAATTATCTTTCTTGTCTTCCTGAGGAAATGAAGATGAAGGAAGAATTTGGAATAAAATTTATCGTAATGTTGAGAATTATAAACCAATATTTCATATAAACTTTATTTTTTGTTAGTTTTTCCTTTTTGAAAACAGCCATTACTGAAGGAGTGTTACTTTATTATACTATCAATCTGCTACAGCAAAATCAATTCCTTAAGTCATAGCCATTGAACTGATTAAAAACTCAGAAGGTGATAATCAGAGCCTTACACTTCTCAAGTGCATTCAGTATGGTCTTTTATAAATTTGAATCTTGCTGCTTAAATTATATCAATCTCAGTCATACATTTCACTAGTACTGATAAATTCAAGTAGATCTGAATTCTTCTTATGACTTGTAATAAGCCCTTAAAACCAACCTATCCTACTGATAATGGTCTAGGTTATTATTTTATCCTTTACGATTAACATTTTTCTCTTTAAAGCTACAGATACGTCTACAGGAAATGAAGGACTGCTGTGATGACAGAATTGAGGAGAACAGAGTTTTGCTTTTGATTCTGCAATAGTTTTTATGTGGTGTTCAAACGTGTAAGTTGTAGTATCTGATATTCTACCTTAGCAGGAATCTATACTGTTTCTCAAAGATTTCTTTGATGTTGCCAGTGAACAGTTGTCATTTGTAGCAGTTCAGCTCAATAACAGCCATGAAATAGTGGGAACTATTTAATTGATTGTTATAATATGAACATTTATAGAAATAAGAAACAGTTTATGGAAAGTCAGCTATTAAATAAAACACTCAAAACCAATATGAAATAATTAAAAATAAAAATAAAAATTGTGCTTAACCCTAAATTGAAAATACTTTATCTCATGTTCAGTTAAAGAATTGTAAAGTTGAGATCTATAATTTTCACATCGTCTCACTGTTCTCCCTTCCATTAGCAAATCATTTAAATGAACTGTGATAACAGTGCAAGGTTAAGCTGTTTCGAAGAGAAAATAAGCAGTAGCTGTGTCTATCTATGAATGTTTACACCTTCCTACTATATCACCAGCACCTGCATTGAAAATATGAATAATGCCAATAAAAAGGGTAATCTTGACATAGTTAGCCTACTGGTTGTATTACAATATTTCAGTTTTCCATAATTTCTCATCTTTTACTAAAGTAAACAAAAAAAATATATATATATATTGTATTGCAATGGAAGAGCACTTTTTATGCATCCTGATGCATAAAACTCTACTAGTTGTCTTGCTTGTAGTTTTGTGATAGCCTGAATAGTTGAAAGTCACAAGTGACCTCAGACAGCTCTATCTGAAATGACTGCATGTTACACCCCTGCTTAGTAGAAGTTCTTCATATTACTTTGCTGGCAATCACTAGTGAGGAATAACACTTTCTAACTTCCACATCAGTATATTTTAATATCTCCTTTCTGTGTCTGATTATTAAAGACAAAGGAAAAGTGGAAGAGGTATAGTTGTTTGGTTTGGGGGCTTTGTAAATGTTTTTTTCAGCTCTTTCAGTCACAGATCTTGAGAGTATGTGATCAAAAACTTATTAACTTCCTTGGTTTGTGATTACAGTGCTCTTTAATTTGCCCATATTCCCTTACACCTGTGATTTCTGTTGTACATATCATAGAATCATAGAATGGCTTGGGTTGGAAGGGACCTTAAAGATCATCTAATTCCAACCCCCCTACCATGGGCAGGGACACCTTCCAGTAGACCAGGTTGCTCAATACCCCATCCAACCCGTCCAGGGATGGGGCATCCACAGCTTCTCTGGGCAACCTGTTCCAGGGCCTCACCACCCTCAGAGTAAAGAATTTATTCCTTATATCTAATCTAAATCTACCCTCTTTTAGTTTAAAGCCATTACCCCTTGTTCTATCACTTCACTCCCTCACAAGGAGTCCCTTTCCTGCTTTCTTGTAGGCCCCCTTTAGGTACTGGAAGGCTGCTATAAGATCTCACTGGATCCTTCTCTTCTCCAGGTTGAACAACCCCAACTCCCCCAGCATGTCTTCATAGGAGAGGTGCTCCAGCCCTTTGATCATCTTCATGGCCCTCCTCTGGACTTGTTCCAATACGTCCATGTAATTCTTGTGTTGGGAGCCCCAGAACTGAACGCAGTGCTCCAGGTGGGGTCTCAAAAGAGCAGAGCAGAGAGGGGGAATCACCTCCCTTGACCTGCTGGCCATGCTTCTTCTGATGCAGCCCAGGATACGGTTGGCTTTCTGGGCTGCAAGTGCACATTCCTGGATCATGCTGAGTTTCTCATCAACCAACACCCCCAAGTCCTTCTCCTCAGGGCTGCTCTCAATCCAATCTCCACTCAGCCTGTATTTGTACTTGGGCTTGCTCCAACCCAGGTGCTGGACCTTGCACTTGGCCTTGTTGAATTTCATGAGGTTTGCATAGGCCTCTCAAGCCTGTCCAGGTACCTCTGGATGGCAGCCCTTCCCTCCAGTGTGTCGACCACACAACACAGCTTGGTGTTATCAGCAAACATGCTGAGGGTGTGCTCAATTCCACTGCCCATGTCACTGACAAAGATGTTAAACAACACCGGTCCCAATACTGACCCCTCAGGAACACCACTCATCACTGATCTCCACTTGGACATTGAGCCATTGACCATAACTCTTTGAGTGTGACCATCCAGCCAATTCCTTACCCACCGAGTGGTCCATCCATCAAATCTATGTCTCTCCAATTTAGAGGCAAGGATATTTAGAGACAAGGGGAGCAGAATATAGCCCTCATAATCCACAAGAAAATGTTTGGCAATCTGCTACATCACTTAGATATATGCTAGTCTATGGGGCCAGATGTGATCCACCAAGGGTACTGAGGGAGTTGGCGGATGTGTTGACCAAGCCGCTTTCCATCATTTATCATCAGTCCTGGCTATCAGGGGAGGTCCCAGTCAACTAGCAGCTAGCAAATGTGACACTCAGCTACAAGAAGGGCCAAGGTCTCTTCTCCCAAGCACCAGGTGATAGGACAAGGGGAAATGGGCTTAAGTTGCTCCAGGGGAGGTTTAGATTAGATATTAGGAAAAAAATCTTCACTGAAAGGGTTATGAAGCATTGGAATAGGCTGCCTGGGGAAGCTGTTGAGTCACCACCCCTGGAGGTCTTCAAAAAATGTTGAACTTAGTGATAGGGTTTAATGGTGGACTTGGTCATGTTACGTTATAGGTTGGACTGGATGATCTTAGAGGTCTTTTCCAACCTAAATGATTCTATGATTCTATGATATCATGCTGGACTATGTCAAATGCTTTGCACAAGTCCAGGTAGATGTTGTCAGTTCCTCTTCCCTTCTCCACAAATGCTGTAACCCCATAGTAGTAATATGTATTGTAGTAATATTATTAAAATTCATACCTAAATTCTACTCATTTGATTTCAGTAGAAGTCTGACCTGTGTAAGATCAAGTTTTATTCCTGCTATCTCTTTATCTTACTCCCTAGCAACATATGTTTTCTTCCATTCTCACTCATCTTTGCTGTCTGTCAAGGTGATTGTTCCTGAGAGATCCATGTACAAAAATCAGCAAAAGTGCTTTCAATGAGTAGATCAGAAACTTTGAAATTTATCTGAATAATTTCTTCAGGGTTTCCTCATTCCCATTGTACTGTGTTTATTTAGTTTCTGGAAGAAAGCTTTATCTTTCTCTCACATTTGAAGTAATTCTTTCTTGCTGTTTATTTGTCTTATTACTTGCTTTAGCATATGCTTGAAAATCCTAGCGCAGGTCTTCTTTTGTTTATTAGATCCCACAAACTTCATGTGTGTTTGCATATTAGCAAGAAATACAAAAGTTAAAACTTTCCAACAAAGGATGGATTACAGTACATAAATCCATTATATGCATGTAAACATAAGTGGCTGAGAACTTCAAGATCCTGTTTGTGTGAAAGTGAATTGTGCTTGTCCTGAACCCCTGGAAAGTGTGATATACATTTTCAAGTACATTTATAAGCATACCAAGACACAGTTTATTGGCATTTACAGCTATCCTAAAGTTTACAGCTGAAGTTTTATTAAACCAACAGTATTCATAAAAGTACATAAATGTGACAGATTCAAGTTTCCAGGTACTCTCCTTCTTGGGTTTTTGTTCTGTTATGTTTTATTATTATATTCTTTATACTCATTTTCAGAAAAAAAAAAAAAATGTTACATACTATTATATAGTCATTCTCTTCTGTATATGCTTGCTTGCTAATAATATCTGTTCCTTACACTATGTTGGAATTGCTGAAACCAACCTCTAAGTGCCAGGAATGATAATGACTTACCCTGGAAAGGGTCAGGAAAGCAATTCTTGATGAAAAAGTATCCAGGAAAGCATCCAGAGACTTCTGGATACTCTGGAAAGTATCAGAAGAGAAAATATGGTGGAGGGGACAATAAAAGGGACTTCTGCCTTATTACATGTACACAGCAGGAGTAGGTTTTATCTGATCCAGCTTCAGCTATCTAAAAGCTAGGTATATGGTTCAAGGAAGTTATCAAGCTGATTTTAATAGTCCATGGAAGGACACAGGAACTTCTAGAAGGTGACCGATTTTGCTTTTCATACAATTAAAAAATTATATGAAATAATGAACCATCTTCTGGAAACACCCATCTATATCCATTGGTTATGAAGAAAGGCTGAACAAACTACTTTAAACTCTTTAAGTCTTCTGTTAGAGAGCTATACTGAGAATAATTGCCAATACACGAAGAGACTTAGTCAATTCTTTCAAAAATAGTTTTCACTGACTAAGAAATGTTAGAAAATCCTACACTAATTTCTCTTTACAATTTACTTCACATACTTCTCAGCCCTGTTTTCTTAAATGTCTAATACTGTCACTGTAATACAAAACTTCCTCAATTTTAAGAATAAACTGTATTAATTATTTAAAAGACAGGTAGAATGAACCATTTTGTGAATGAATAAACCTGTTTTTCTCATAAATTCATTACAAGCTATTTCAAGATGATTCATTCCTACACATGCAAAATAAGTTACAGAATAATTCAATTTATGGATTAATCAATAATGTCTTATTTTTTTTTCCCAGAATGGAAATAATCCTTTCAGAAAAGAATTGTTTGTAAGTATGTGAAAAATCTGCATCACATCTTAAATGCATATGTGAATAAAAAAGGGAAAGTTTATACCATTCCCTGAAGTTTCTTTGCTCCTCCATCCAACTCCCTCCTCCCTCCCCTTTGGATTTCTGTGCATGTTGAGGATTATTTTCCAATATATTAAGTATATGCCATGCTCAGCAATAAAAGTAAAGGAAGAAAAGGGGCTTGATTTTCAAGGTCAACACTTCTCAGAGACTAGTTGACAAGCAGTCTGCTAGTGAGAAATGCTGAGGCTTTGGCATCACTTATGTTTTTTTCTCTTTTCTTTTCTTTTCTTTTCTTTTCTTTTCTTTTCTTTTCTTTTCTTTTCTTTTCTTTTCTTTTCTTTTCTTTTCTTTTCTTTCCTTTCCTTTCCTTTCCTTTCCTTTCCTTTCCTTTCCTTTCCTTTCCTTTCCTTTCCTTTCCTTTCCTCTTTCCTTCACTTATTATCTGTCTTTGCCTCGTTCCATGAGACTTCTTACTTTGCTTTTCCTGTTCTCGTCCCCATCCTGTTGATGGTGGGAGGAGTGAACAACAGGCTTTGTGAGACAGGCTTTGTGGGACCCCAGCTGCTGGCTGGGCTCAACTCCCCACACTTTCAAAATAAGTTTCTTCCTTCTTTCAAGTGGTTTATAAGTCTATATCTATCTGTCTACTCTTTATGACTTGAGTTCAAAGACTGTTATCATTGCCCAAAGAAGGGACTGAAAATTTGCCAAGCACAAAGCAGAAGTTAACCCACTTATCAAATTTGTTGCAGTTCTAATAAAGAAAATTCAGAGAAGAGAAAAAATGAAAGCACATAATGGTGAATTAGACTGTCTAAAGTTGTAACAGAAATAAGACAACTTAATTCAAGAGAATTTTTCTTCTTAAAGAGAAAAAAAAATGAATCTCTTTAAAAAACTCTCTTTAAAAACCAGAAAAAAAAATCTGTAGCACTCCCACTGTTTCTTCTCTCTGAAGAGTTGTTGATAACCTCTACTATTCTTTATGTCAAACAAAACATTAGCATCTTCATTTTAGACCATGGTCTAATTTGTACCATAAATTCGTATTTTCCTCCCAAGCAGGCCATATATAAGAAGGACTTTAACATGTTACTTTGTTCAAATGAAAGAGCACATTCTTTTTATAAATTCTGTCAGAGGCAAATGTAATCACAGCAAAAGCAAAAGGTAAATTAAGGGTTAGAGACACTGAACACAATCAGGAATACTGGAAATTCTGATTAGACGTAAAGAAGAAATTTTTTTTACTATAAGGGTGGTCAAACACTTGAAGTGTTTTCCCAAAAAGTTGGTGGGATCTCCATCCTTGAAGCTGTTCAAGAACAGACTGAAAACAGACCTGAACAATTTGATCACAATGGACCTGCTTTGATTAAGGTTGGACTACAGACCTCCAGATGTTCCTTCCGCTTAAGTTCTTCTGTGACTCTATTCTATAATTAAAATACAACATACAAATCATTTTTTTACCATAAAGAACTTTATATCTATAGCGATATTAAAATGTACTTTCATTAAATTGATTCAACTTCTGTGTTTGAAACACATTCACTGAGAGATCTTGCAGTTTTTGAATTGATTAGAATAATCCGATTCTCCAACTACTACTAAACTGTAGGTGAGAACACAAAATTAGATATGTGGTAGATTTACTGTGTTAAAGTTTTTCTGAAGTGACTTATTTTTTAAAATATTTGGGTGTCACTTTAAAAAGCATGACTTAGTGGTTACAGGATTAATAATTCCTTAGTATCACATGGCTATTATAACCACATACATAATACTTAGAACCTGACCCTGATTCCATGATGTGTTTAACATGCTGGCTGCTTGTGCTGAAGTCACATATATTTTTGTGGTGTTGATGTCAGAACATTAAAATAAAGGACTTCAAGGCATAAACATGAAAGATGCCTGAAGTTTTCTGCTCACATTTAGAATTAACCAAGTGATACAACTTCTAAACTAATCTCTCAAATGAAAAGTGTCTGCTTGTGTTAGGCTCAGCTGTCAAGTAACAGATTTGTCTTCATTCTATCAAAGAAAACTACTTTTGCATGCAGACCCTAGTCAGCTACCCCCATTTTCCATCTGTGCTAACATTAATCATCTAACCATGATCCAGATAGTTCTTTACCTGTAATCTTTCTTTTACCCCAGGATTCAGCTTTCTTCCAAAGCTATTTTTAGTTAAACAGATGTTTAGTCACAATTGGAGCAGCGTCAAGCCCAGAATAACAATCTGTGCATAGAGACAGGAGCTCATCTGTAGCACCATGCTAACTTGCCTGCAAGGCTTCCTGGTTGGAGCTGACAAGCATCTGGTTAGTGACAGGCTGGTCTGTAGCACTGCATGAGCTTGCTTGTATCTGTTTGCAAATTACCATGTAAACATGGTAAAGAAAACCAGAATGTTTTGCTGCAGCAGCAACAGCAGCAGCAGTAGTCTGTTTGTCAACTTCACTCTGCTGATAAATAAACTGGAGCTTCTAAAATACTCACAAAACAAACTAACCCTCACTCTTACAATGCTCTTCCTTATCACTTTCAGAATGGCAGCACCTTCAAATAGTAAAAGTCCTAATCCATAGATTAAGGTTTCTCTTTGTCTGCAAGGAGGCTATATGCATCTGTAAAACATGATTTGGTTTGAATTTAGCTTCTGTAATTGCTAAACCTTCAGTGTGAATGTTAATAGCAAATGAATATAAAATAAAATCTATTTTCTTTCAAACTGTTATAAAGATATATTTTCTTCATCTGATATGACTGTATACAGTATCTGATAGGTTCTATTTATTTTCTAATTGGTCTGCAAACCTATTCCGTTTTGTCTCTTTCAGATGGTAAATGTATAATATATTTTAAAAAATACAGCCACTAAATTAATTGTGATTTAGACAATGAAAAGACAGTTGGAATAGGTTTGATGAAGAATACACTTCAAGAAAACAGCCAACCACTTTCCAATTGATCCTTTTATGAATACAAATGCTGCTAATGTTGATTACATTTAATTAATTTTATCATTGGAAAATCAAATTCCAGTACATTGTGCCAAAGGTGTAACTAATGAAGAAAGAGAGTAGAATAATGTTAAGGACACATGGAGTTTTACAAAGAAATAAGAAAAAATTGCAGGTTGACCTTATTTTATGGTTCTCATTGTTATAAAAGCATAACTGTTAATTTACTCTGATTAAATTAGAACTGAGATGATAAATAGCATTAACTGAATGATTAAAGCCAGTCAATGCGAGCTACTAGAAATATAAAACAACTATCTGGATTGGAGACATGCTATCCAATTAAAACAATGACAACAAAACAAACAAACAAAAACAAACAAACAAACAACAACAACAAACAGAATTGTCAGGTATTTGTGTGCTTCTGAGGATCCATAATGAATCACCTATATTGCTACGCTACATTTTTTAGTACCTAAATTTAAATTAGCAGACCATCAGTAATTCATCTATCTAAAAATGAATCAAATTTTTAGTCACTATTTTTGACCAATATTGTCAATGGACAGGAGTATAGCTCTGACAAAAATAAACATGTCTTTTTGCTTTGAACACCAACCGTATAGGACAAAAACTCCTGTTTGTGTTCTTAGCTTTTCTTTGATTTGTTTCATCTACAGGGATTAATGTATAATTTTTTAGTCCCATAAATAACTCATGATTCTGGTCCTGATCCAATAGAGTTCTTAAACATGTAGGTGGTGTGCCCCTGTTTAGCCAATAAATATTAGACATATGGGCATTTTCTGATATTTTCTATATGCTTGATAGAGCAGAAGTAGCTGCAGCTGACAGCTGTGCAGTAAAGGCTGTGCATTACCAGTCTGCCAGATGAAGTGTAGCTCCCAGTACAGAGGTGGCAAAGTTGCCATACCCTATCCTAACTCCTCCAGAAAATCAGTACTTTATGCAGCTTTCATTGTTTCTGATAAGAGAATGGAGACCTTTAAATTGTTTCTGAAATGTGTTCTTTTCTATTAATTATTCTTCATCAAATTATCTTAAGTACCAGCTAGTGCAGTTACTTGCTTATCACAGGTAGTAAGGCTACTACAGGTAATTTGGTTCAGGTAGGCAATGCAGAAGAAAGGTTTAAACGAACTTCATTCTTTAAACAGAAGAACATCTTACTTCTGCAATGCCTGTTACAGATAGACACAAACATAACAAAAAACAATAGATACATTAAAATACAAGATACAGATTTTTTTTATATTAATGGTCTTGAAATCTATCACAATATTAAAATATACTTCTATAAAATTTATTCAAACTTTTTGTCTTAAGAAGAAACTATTCTCCATGTAGACAGAATAAAACTCCTCTGAGAAGGGAGAGAAGGTAAACATGACTTACCTATATAGATCTTTTCTCTCCCTATTCTTGATAGAAGATGAGACATCTACAGTGTCCTTTCTTTAGAAAAGTTTTATTTGGAATTATCAGAAAGGTCTTGGTGGAAAAAAAAAAAAAATGCCTGTAAATATTTGCCTGACACTCCTCTGAAAGTCAAAGAGAAACAGAAAGTACTGTAGCGTTTAGATATACATTTTATTTTCTTCCATATATGATTTTTCATGGAACATTAGTTTTCTTACTGGGCTTCTTATTTAGGCTACCTGCCAGGCAATGCAGAAGTTTGTGTTTTTCAGCTGGATGTCTTGTTAACAACACACTGGACAGGCTGTTTTTTCACTCGCTGTAATGTTAATATTGCAGATGTTGCCACATCTCTGTTCCATGTTTGTAGTGTGCATGTGTGTGTGTGAGAGGAAAATGTCATTTTAAATTTGTTTGTTTGTTTGTTTGTTTGGGGGTTTGGTTTTGGCTGTTGTTGTTTTTTGTCTCTCTGTTTCAGCCATGGTCTTCCAGTGCCAACACAGTCCCTTCACTGGAGGCTTAGACCATCCAATGTGAAAACTACTGCTTCTGGAAAATACATTCATATCTGTATCATCATGGTAAGGACTTTTCTTGGAGGAAATAAAAAATACTAACAGTCCCTTTTATAGACTAACATCAAAAAGAGCTGAAATTTACCATGTTCAACTGCACAGACAAGTGGCCTAGGGTTATTCCTGACTTCACACTTATGTGTCTGCTCCTTCGTCCAACAATGTCTGTCTGCAGATCGTGTGTATATTTAATGTGTGAAAATACTATGTTTACCCAACATACAAATGATATCTTAGTAACACATCTGTGCTGCTATTTTGGAGGAGTTAGCATTAGACCCGATACCATATGCCTGTCATAACTTGGCCCTAAGCACTATAATGCAGGAATTAACCTTTAGCTAAGCTCCAGCAGCATGTGATGTCATTAGTAAATAACTTTTTTTCTTTTTTCAATAGACTGCCAAAAGAACTGAGACTAAATAAATAAATAAATACAACAGATAAATATATAGTAGTGCTTGGAGTCTTGTTCCTTTCCTTTCCTTTCCTTTCCTTTCCTTTCCTTTCCTTTCCTTTCCTTTCCTTTCCTTTCCTTTCCTTTCCTTTCCTTTCCTTTCCTTTCCTTTCCTCTCCTTTCCTTTCCTTTCCTTTCCTTTCCTTTCCTTTCCTTTCCTTTCCTTTCCTTTCCTTTCNCCCCTTCCCCTTCCCCTTCCCCTTTCTCAATGTTATGGAATTTACACATATTTCAGCTGTTTAAAACAATTTTTTTGCAACACATCCAAAATTCACATTCATTACAAATTATCAAACCCACATAAAATGTGTTTGTGTTGATGACCATGCTATTTACAAGATGAACAAATCACCCTTATTGATATTTTGATCTATTTTTCTCTCTTATACAGTTAGAAACTATTAATTACAAACATATGATCCACTGTATAAAAGGTAGAATTTGCCTGCCACCTATTGATCCTTTACACTGTTAGCTGTCTTCCTTCTCCATTCCCTGTGAACTGTTCATGTACCAAAATTGCAATGATTTTATTTTCTGAATTTTTTATTATTAGTTTTCTCTGCATTTTCTTAATTTATATTGGCATAATGATGTGCAGAGTTAGGATCTTCATAATATATATGTCAAAGGCAAATATTTCTGTTTCAGACTTTTCTTGAAAGTGGTGAAGATATGGTCCTCAAAACAATGGAAGTGGCATGAAAAAAGTACACTGATTCAGGAATGATTTTGTCTGGTTAAACAGGTTTGTATTACATTTGTTATATGAACAGAGACAGAGAAAGTGGAAAAGAGAATGACTTAATTTTGGCATTTTGGCAGTAATTTATACTGACGCAAGTATAAATTACTGATAACCGAAGTATTATCAGGAAACGAGCGCAAGCACTGTCCCACTGGTTATATATATTTACATAAATATGTTAATTTTAACATATTTACTGGTGTGGTTTCATGCAAATTAACAAGCTCTAACACAGTGCCCAGTAATTGCTCAGGGGTTATGATGGACTCTTTCCTAAAAGGCAGTTTAGGCAGTACTATTCCAGGTTCAGATCCCTCTGCCTCACATAGTACTCCAACACAATCCCATTGGACTTGGAAGATCAAAAAGCTGTGCATGTCTTCATGCAGTTTCCAAGGATAAGAAACACATGCCCTAAATTTAGGTTATGATGGCATCACACAGATAATTGCCTTTGATACTGTTCACACATTCTATAATTCAAAAAAAAGAAAAAAGAAAGAAAGAAAGAAAGAAAGAAAGAAAGAAAGAAAGAAAGAAAGAAAGAAAGAAAGAAAGAAAGAGAAAGAAAGAAAGAAAGAAAGAAAGAAAGAAAGAAAGAAAGAAAGAAAGAAAGAAAGAAAGAAAGAAAGAAAGAAAGAAAGAAAGAAAGAAAGAAATGCACCTCACAGCAAATAATTGTCATGTCTTAATATCAAAAGGGCATCACAAGGGCCCCAGAAAAGATTCAAAACTGTTGTGTTAGATGCTCTGAACATAATCAGTCTACTTTAGGAAACTGCCCCTGAGTAAACTGAAGTTATCACCTTGTCTTGGAGTCAGAAGTGGCTTTATGGACTTGTTGCATTTAACACAGTTGATGCAGCCATAGATCCAAAAATTCAGGACCCTGACTTTGAAAAGGGGATCTGCTAGTCAGCAGCCAATATGCAGTTGTTTACTTGGTAGCTGCGTCAGATGCATCTGAGGTGCACAGCAGCTTGCACATCTGTAGAGGATTCCAAATCCCATGCTTTGTGAATATCATGTAGTACTACAATAGTGTACTTGTAATGCAAAGTGACTCAATGCCTATGAACATGCTGTGCGCAGACCCTTCTGGCTTCTTAAGACAGTCCCAAGTGTTCAAACAAACAGCAGCAATTCAGACGTCATAAGGATGACTGCAGTACTATTTTAGACTTACATTTGTGTGGAGAAACATACAATCATAACTTTTCTTTAATCTGTTTAAGTATAAAATGTAGGGGCAGAAATATGAGTTAAAACACATTTGATTTTACAATCGTTTTGATCCCTTTTTTTTTTTTTTTCCAGAAACTATCCTCTTTTTCTCAAGAAAGCCTAAAAAAATGCAAAGGCAAAGGTTGATCTGAATCTTCTGATTAATTATAGTTCTGAATTCAAATATTTAAAAAAAAAAAATCTAAAGCAAATACATAGATACAAAACTACCCTCAAATCCTTGCCATAGTGTGGTAAGTTCAGATGAGATCATCTGAATAAAGATTTGTAGATCTGCATTTTAAAAGCAGGATAGGTTTAACTTGTTGCCTAATATTTTATTAGATTTGTATTATTTATGCTAGCATATAATGCATTTAAATTAAATGCTAGTCCTGCTCAAATCAAGGATTAAACTTATATTGAATTCATTGGGAACAAGATTTGACCTTTATTTGACATCCAGTTAAATCTCTTTAACTGGAATAATCACTATGACACAGAATCAGCACAGTATATCCAATTACATTTAACTAGGACTAAATGGCTTATGTTGTCTGTTTAAATAGGAAACTGGTGTTATTTGTAAGGCTACTCACAGTAATTATTGAGAATACACTGCAGCTTTCCAGAACAAATGTTCTACTTTTGTCTTTTTTTCTAAGATTTAGTTTCCTCTACTTTCCCTAAGGGATTTTAAGTGTATTACACTTACACTGAAGAGAAGTCCATG
>VXAA01007184.1:27291-53952 GCA_013399115.1 Anseranas semipalmata
AAAAAAAAAGGGCTCAAAATTAAGGGAAAAATTACTTGAGAGAAACTTTGAAAACACATGCAATGAAATTAGTTTCATTCCAGCTACCCTAATACAAGCAAAACATAAGTAAAAACATCTAACCAAGCAAGCTTTCTTTAGCCATGAAACAACCCTGTGTAGCAAGTGAAAATAAAAATAAAATGCTAGAAACATTATGGTAAGACATGTCAATACCAACTCCAGTTTAAAAGCCACATGAAGTTATACATGTCCTCCCTTTGGAGCTCAGAACCCTTGCTATGTTAGTGAATGGAAGGTAGACATACAAGTAGTTTTCTAGGGGCCATGAGGCTCATTGAAGATATCGTGGCATAGAAAAGAATGAAATAGAAAGAAAATGTTAAAATCTTTTAATAATCACAAGTAATTAAAGGATTTTTAAAACATACTTTATTTTAAAATCAATAGTGAGTGTCTAAGATACAACTTTTATTGCCATATATGAAATAAAACTATATGCATAAATATATAAAATGACAAATTCTAATCATTAGAACTATAGTTTAATTGTCTCATTACTGTTTCTATCACAATGTTCCAATTAAAAAATTCTTATATGTTTTGGATAACTGATAAAGATTTTTATAGTTTATTAGATAGGTGTTGATAAAATAAAATGAAAGATTCCTTCTGGATTTTTCTGACTTAATAGTTTCATGCTGGTTTAGGAATGAAAATATAATTTGTTGCAGAAAACTAGACAAGTAGTTGAATTTAAAGAAGAAGAAGAAGAAGAAGAAGAAGAAGAAGAAGAAGAAGAAGAAGAAGAAGAAGAAGAAGAAGAATGTAGTACAGATTTCATGTGTGACAAAACTGCTTTTCAAACACACTGCACTGGGGTGTATGATACCTTGAACTTATACAAGGACTTTATACAGAAATGTATATCATCCTCAGATGGAGGTGAAATTAAATGTAATCTCTGTGAATTATTTCAAAAAAAAAAATCATAGGTTTTTGGGGTACTTTTTTTATTTTTTTCTCCCTAATATAAGCTGGTTCTTCCTATCACTAATAGATTAAGGTAATAATATTTTGAAGCCAATTACCACCCAGTGCTTGATGTATTCCTTCTGTATGCAGCTGTTTTATTTTTGATATTCAAACAAACAAATTATGTTGTTTTGTTTTCTTTTGTTTTGTTTTTCAGTAATTTCTATTCTATGTTGTTCTATATTTCTGTTCTATGTTGTGAAGAGCATGAGAGTGATCTCCCAGCAAGCAGAGGACAGGAAACAGTAGCTTTATTTGAGGGCAAATGGTAGTTTCTTGTTTTATTTTTTTAACATAATTCCATTTTATTTCCAGAGAATCCAGCTGATTTCTTGCAATTATCAATTTTCAAAATACTTAGTTGTTCTTTGATGTAAACAAAGTAGGACATTGACACAAAGGACATTAGTGATAATTATATTGCATCTCAATCAGAACTAAGCATATTCCATCCATGAATACACCAAACTAATTAACTATGATCATTGCCATTAGGATTACTACCACATGAATTCATAATGTCAGAACTTACTTCATTATGACTCTATTTCACTTTAAGTGTCCCATCATTATCAACACATTTGATATTCACCATGTTAATAGTGATCATTACTAATTCATTTTGAGCTATTAATGTGGATGTCTTGGAAACTTCCACCAAAATCTCACTCTAATTCCTATGTAAGAAAATATTTAAGCCTTACTCTTAGATAATGCTGGCTGACATTATTGATGAATTAGAGCTCAATAGTTTAGTGACACAGAGTCACTTGTGCTGTAGTCTCTGAAAATCTGATATTCTTATAGACACTTAAAACTTCAGACTATAACAACGAAATAATACAAAGTTAATTTTTCTGAAATCTCACAGAATTTTCATAGGCTCTACTTTAACATCCAGATGGACCATTTTTCATCCTTAAATTGTGCTAAACTAATTACTTTCTGAATGTTTATAGGACAAAGAGATAACAGTATGTTTTCAGAAACCTTGATAATTATAGCCTTGTCTTTAAGTTCATTCATATTATGCTTACACAAAAATAAGTGGAAATTCATAATCAACTTGAAAATGTATGTAGTTGAAGCTAAAAAGATCAATGTTTTTTTTCCCCGTTCTCCAATTTTTGGCATTGTCAGTAAATATTATGTTAGTCAGTGAAAGCTGGAATCATAGAATCATAGAATGGCTTCAGCTGGAAGGGACCTTGAAGATCATCTAGTTCCAACGCCCATGCCATGGGCACAGAATCACAGAATCCTTTAGGTTGGAAGAGACCTTCAAGATCACCTAGTCCAACCTATGACCTAACACTAACAAGTCCTCCACTAAACCATATCACTAAGCTGTACATCTAAACCTCTTTTGAATACCTCCAGGGATGGTGAATCAACCACTTCCCTGGGCAGCCTGTTCCAATGCCTCACAACCCTTTCAGTAAAGAAGTTTTTCCTAATATCCAGCCTAAACCTCCCCTGGCACAACTTTAGCCCATTCCCCCTTGTCCTATCACCGGACACGTGGGAGAATAGACCAATCCCCACCTCACTACAGCCTCCTTTAAGTTACCTGTAGAGAGTGATAAGGTCGCCCCTGAGCCTCTTCTCCAGGCTAAACAACCCCAGCTCCCTCAGCTGTTCCTCATAAGACTTGTTCTTAGAGTAAAGTCAATATTGCCTACCTTAAAATCATGAATTTAGCTACTTTGGCCCTTGAAGTTTGGCATTATATTGCTAAGTATCACACGTTTGTGTGACTTGTTGGATTCTATGGGATTAGCTTCCTGATAGCAAAATTCAAATACTCCCTGGGCTGAATCCATAAAATCAAAGAAAGTAAGAGGTGATAGTAATGCCTAATTAGATATTTAAGTGGACTGTGTGGTTATTTCTTCTATACTCTCCCCTCTTTTTTGATGAGTAGGCAATTACTGATTTGCCTTACTGATTATATTTTACCTTACTGATTTATATTACTGATATTACCCTAGAATGATTTTATTGCTTGGTTAAAAACAAACAAACAAACAAACAAACAAACAAAACCCATAGTAACAACAATCACTGCTCTCTAAAAGCATTAAAACCTTCCACAAGTTATGATAATTAAAATACATATATAGTTATATTCACCTCATAACCACAGATATCTTATAGAATCATAAAGGAGAAGCAATATTTTTAATATTTGGCAGAAAGTACACAGTCTTAAATATGAAAATTAAGTAAAAATAGATTATAGCATGTTTTATTCTCTCTCCACTTTGTAGGCTAATGTAGCAGGATTTTCTTAACCCTACAGATGTTAGTCATGCATCTCTTTATTTTCTGGTTCCAATGCAGACATTGCAAATCACATCAAAACCATTAATACAAAGACTGGGTTAGGTGGCTACAGTAAATCATCTTCAAAGATCTGATTCCCATGTTTGCTCTTCAGTTTTCATTAGCGCTATTGAGATTTTAAGTATAATCTTCTGCAAGTGAAATTTGGCTTTTGCTGAGTTTGCTCTTGTGAAGGTGTACAAGATCAGATTTTCTGGAAAAGTAAACTGTACTATAGCTGAATTGGCTGGTCTTTGAAGTTGAGTGGGAATCAAAGTCTTCATGAAATGATTAACTTCTGTTTTGTTTAGTTATGGAATATGACTGAAAATTCTAATTCACTCATTTACCATAATTTATTATCAGGTGAGAACCTAAAATAGAATCTTTTGAGTTTTCAATGTTAAGAGCTCTCTACAGTTACCTTAAAGGAGGCTGTAGTGAGGTGGGAATTGGTCTCTTCTCCCAAGCACCAGGTGATAGGATGAGGGCAAATGGGTTTAAGTTGTGCCAAGGGAGGTTTAGGTTGGATATTAGGAAAAAATTTCTTCACTGAAAGAGTTATGAGGCGTTGGAACAGGCTGCCCAGGGAAGTGGTTGAGTCACCATCCCTGGAGGGATTCGAAAGATGTGTAGATGTAGAACTTAGTGATATGGTTTAATGGTGGACTTGGTAGTGTTAGGTTATAGGTTGGACTGGATGATCTTAGAGGTCTTTTCCAACCTAAATGATTCTGTGAATCTGTGATTCTCTGAACATAATAGCATTATAAATTGAGGAATGTATTGCATTTTTTTTCGTGAAAAAATGGAGAATGTAATTCTTCTTCTGGAGAAGTTTGAGCAATCTCTTGGAGTACAAGACATTCAGTTTACAGTGATTCTCACTATGAACCAAACACATACAAAGAACATAGCATATTGGGTTTCCATGGCAAGGTGTTGGTAACATTGAGGCTGCAGGAGTGGCCTCTGTGAGAAAAGTCCAGAAGCTGCCCCATATCAAATAAGAGCCAGTTGGAGTCGGCTCCAAAAGGGACCTGCCTCTAGCCAAAGTCAAGCCAATGAGTGACGCTGGTTGTGCCTCTGTGAGAGCAGATTTAGGAAAGGGAAAAAACTGCTGTGCCACAGCAGCTGGGAGAGAGGAGTGTCAAAATATATAGAGAAAAAGCCCTGCAGACACCAAGGCCAGTGAAGAAGGAGGGGAAGGGGGTGCTACAGATGCCAAAGCAGAAGTTCCCCTGCAGCCAACAGTAGATCAGGCTGTGCCCCTGCAGCCCATGGTGTATCATGGTGGAGCAGATCTCCATGCAGCAGCCCACGGTAGGAGCCCATGGTAGAGATAAGACCTGAAGGAGGCTGCAGCCCATGGAGAGCCCCTACAGGAGCAAACTCCAGGCCAGAACTGCAGCCTGTGGAGAGAAGTCCATGCAGGAGCAGGAGGCCCAATGGGAGCTGTCATCTGTGGGGGGCCAATGCTGGAGCAGTCAGCTCCTGAAAGACTGCACCCCATGGGCAACCTGCTCTGGGTAGCCCTGCTTGATCAGGGGGGTTGGACCAGAAAACCTCCAGAGGTCCCTTCCAACCTCAACCATTCTGTGATTCTGTGATTCCGTGATTCCTGTCAGGATGGGTAGAGTACAGCACATTTTGTTTGGAAATCTACTTAAATATGAATAGGTGTTGCCACCTCTGTAGTCCTTTGTTTTTGTCTATTTTTCCATGATAACCTAATTTATAGTAAAGTTTTGTGTGTGAGAGAGGCTATCAGCTTCATAACACTTCCTGAGCACACATTAGCAATGAATGCATTTCAAACTTAATAAAGTACCTATTGAATTTAAACAACTCTTCTCTTAGCCATCGAAAATGAACACACTGTTATCTGGGAGTGAGTATGAATGTAGAGATTCGTTGTCATGTATCCACTGTAGTAGTAGTAAAACCTTGATTATGTTTGGGTGAGACAGCGAGGCAAATAACACTGTCCCAGCTATGCTCATGTGTTGTGTCAAGTTGTGGCCGCTTAGGACAGTGCAATACCTTGTCCCATTGTAAAATGTAATCCTCACCTTTAAGAGTGGTTTTACAATCAGTTATGTCTAAAGATAAGCAACTGAAACAACTTATCTAAAGATAAGAACTGTAACTTGGATTAAGGAGACAATTTTGTAGAACTCTCTTACTTCTATTTCAGACCTATGAATCTGTGTCATATGCTGTCAAATCTTTAGTTTACCTTTCTCTTTTTCTCTTTCAAACAGAAACATATCGTTTTGGTTTTATTCATTTCTGAAAGTAAAAATAATGATAACAGAAAAAGCAAGATAAATGGCCCGATTTCTTAGCAGTCACATTGGTTCTCTTTAATTTTTCTTCTGATTTTGACACATGGACAAACTGCTGTCACCAAGTGCCAAGCTGCTTGAACATGGGGCTGACTAGCTGTTGCATTTTTCATCTGTCAAGGTAGGCATCTTGCATCAACTTCAGATGTCAGCAACAATGAGAGCCCTTGCTTTTTCTGGAACAATAAAGTTGGAAATGGCCATCTGCTCAGCCTTCTGTTATCTGAATTCTTCCCTAGAAATAGTTTTCAATCATATATTAAGAACTGCAAAGAAAGAGAAAATGGGTAAGATGTTAGGAATATAATTTTAACCCTTTCCTTTCACTTCCTAAGCCATAGTTTTGTTAGACTGTGAAACAATGAAAACCAGGAAGAAATTTTTGTATTTCACAACAATTTGCTTTATAACAAACAGTTGTTTAGCACTACAATTCATTATCTTATAATTAAATGTTTTCTGTCTTATTTTTATTGGCATTAGGATGATATTTCCAATATTTAAGATTCTTTTGGTGTTCTGTTCACATAAGTTCGGAAAGTATGTATTTAGCAATAACTTGTGCCAGACTAAGGGATCTAGTACTAGAACTCTTCCAAACTAGCAGCAAAGCAAATATAGCCTAAGTAGACTGTAATTTGGAACAAAGAATGTTAACTTTTTTTCATTAAAATTACTGTACATAAATAACATTCTCCTCCTTCCTCCATAATGTTCATTCTGTTGCTGCTTAATGCTTAGCTCATATACAGTGTTTTTTACTTATACTCCGTGGGTTGTCTGCCTCGTAACTTAGCTCAACAATGACAACACAACACTTGTTATCAACCACTGCACAGAACACTGGCCTCACAGATGTAAGTCATGCTGAGTATGAAGTTAACTGAAAGCCAGAAATCCTTTCTATATTTCTACAGTTACATTAAGTATAATGGCAAATTTATTTTATTGTTTAGTATTTATACAGATAGAAATCCACACCTCTTATTTAAAAGGGTTCTCATCCAAGAAAAAATGAAGTCAGTGGGAACTTTCTAATTGTTTTGAATGAGTTGTAGATCAGGATTTCCCTTTATTAGCTCCTCACTTATGTAGAAGCATGAAATATCATAAGCCTTAGAACTACAATATTTTTCAGTATGGTCTTAGTGCAATGGTTCCTAACATGGATAAATTTTGCCCATTCACTGCCTTACAAAAGCTATTCTTACTTGGAAAAAAAGTGTAATTACATTTTCCATAGAACAGAATTAATTTGAAATGCAGTGTCACAACTTAACAATTCCTCTTGTAACATTATGTTCACGTGACAAAAGCTTTTAAAAAATCATCAAGCAGCTCCAATGTTATTTGGAGCATCTATTGTTCTCCTTTGTTTTCTAAAATGGAACAAGAAAACTGGAAAGGTTTCCAGAGTTAGTTTCATTAACAAGACAGATGTGACTGGTAGTGTGCCAGCACAGCTTTATTCTCAGTTGATGACTAAGTATTAAAAGCTTTAATGAAGAAAAATCACTCAGTACTCAGTTTTCAGCTTTTAAAAATATTTTTAATACAACTTTGCAAAGCAGACAACTGTAAACTTTACTATAAAAATTACACAATAAGTGGTATTGCTGATACTGAAATTTGTTGAAAGTAATAGCAACTTCTTTTCCTGACTAAAATAATAAACTAGAATAAATCATAGTTCAGTAACATGAAAAATGAAGATGTTTGAGTGATTTTAATTCTAGCATTAACATCTTCCAAAAACAAAACAAAACAAAACAAAAACAAAAAACAAACAAACAAACAACAACAACAACAAAAAACAGAAACAACACCCACAGAAAGATTTCATTTATTTTCAGTATCTGAAGAAGTATGAAACTTGAACAGTGAAGTTCAAGGGCTTTATTTCAGAAAAGAGCACATCTTCAGTTAAAAATGTACTACTACTATTAATAATAATAATAATTACTCAATATAATTGGTATTATTAGAAATAAATAATAATAATAAATTACCCAGAACACAACACTCATCCTTCTTCATGATTCTCTAGCCCCAGATTTAACAAATACCCTGTAAACAACATTTTTGAAGAATATTTTGAAACCTAAACACTTGGACAGTCCTACAATTGTTTCACTACACTAAAGCAAAACAAGGATGAGAATCAGATTCCTGACTAATCCTCTAACCACTGAGCTACACAGGGTAAGGAATAACCTTTTAACATCTCCTGTTTTTTTGTAATACTTTAAGAGATGTCAAGCTCATCATGACCTGATTAGAAGCAAAACCTCTGCATGGCTGCACAGGTTACAGTAGGGTTAACCCAAAAAGGACATATTTTCCTCATGTAATTGCATAACTTTTTCTACATCTCTTTTGCTGGAATTCCTCAGCATTTATAGTGAATATTCCCCACACACTCTTCACCCACTCCACACCAAAGTTTAGCTTATTTAATCTTTCATGAGCTGTCTCGTTCTGCTCAGCAGGGGTGGAGACAGTTTTGTTTGAATTTGAGACATCTTTCCTTTTAGTGTCTTACATGAGCCTCCAAGCCTCTTCTTTTTTCTTCTCAAGTTGGAAAAGAAAATAATTAGATCTTCTCTTTCCATTGCCATCTTCCATTAACCATCTAAGTTGGTAGGACGGGAAGTAGCTATAGTATTTACCTTGTTGGTAAAGAACGAGTTAACTGTGTTTTGCCTCAAGGAGCCATGAAATTCTCTTTCCTCCCTGTGGTGGCTACTGAGTGTGGAATATATCATTCACTGAACCTTACTTTCTATTTTAAGCTGTACATTAAAATATGCAAAAATATTAATCAGATGTTATATGTAGGTTTTTTTTTCTGGCATTAGACAGACCAGACTTAAGAGCAATCTAACACTCTTGAGCATGTTAGGTATAAGGTAACTGATTTCAACCCATTTCTTTCAGATAAACTGTAGGAATATTCATAACATATACATTTTTTTCAGATCTATGTATTGACCACTTTAAGATATTTAAAGAAGAAGAGTCATGTAAAATGTATGATCTAGCTAAGTGTAATACAATGTGAAATTTGGATCACCAGGATGTAATTTCTAGTACAAATCTTATTATGTTTTACCTATTTTTTAAATTGTAATATTTCAGATAACTTTGTTGTCATTAACTTCAAATAACCATAAATATCAAGTCACTATGGTTATAGCTACGGATCAGAAATCCTAATGGTGTCAAAAAGCATGCATCTGTTCATAAAATTCCTGATAGGGCAATAAGACCAACAAAGGTGTATTGTTTGTTTCAGGGGGGATCATGTACATCTAATGTTAGATATGCAAAAGTCCCAACTTGTTCTCAAAGCAGAGTGATTCCAGATGGCAAACTTCTGATTACCATGTTTCTTTTCTGGTGGCTGGTTAAGTATCTAGCAATCAAATCATATCATTCTTCATTATCCATATCATATCATGTCGACCCATCTTATTTATAAGAAGATTAAGAAAGTATAATAATTATTTCAAAGGAAAAAATGTATTGGTACAACCACTATTGACTTATTTTTCAGCAAAGAGAAAGTAATGAAAAAAAAAAAAATCCAGAAGTATCCAGACTTGGACATGCTAGAATTAAAGATGAACTAAAGCACTCGCAGATCCTCATAAGGATCTGCAGATAAGTTACATGTTAAGGAAAGATTTCATAAACTGTTCACACAAATTGTGGAGAAAAATAACACATCTTTCTAGTATTTGAAGAAGAAACTGTCTCTTGTAGGAACTGACTATCTCTACTCATTTAGTGCACTTAATTAGAAAGTAAGAATGATCATTTCTTAAATAAAACAATGACGATGCTGGAATGTAACTATTAGTTTATCAGCTTTAATTATCTTGGTGCCTCACACTTAACTTTTTCTGACACTGACACATTTTTTGAGCTGTGTATATCAACAGAAATGTTATGTTTTTTTATAGTGTTCTGTTACTCTTGGCCACAACAGCTTTTTCTCTCTTTTCAGTGATATGTATCTTTATATTCTGAAATGAAAGAAACATTTAAGAAGTTTCCTTCTGGGATATGTGAAATGAATTGCTCCTATTTAATCAGTGAAACATATTAACTTGGTGTCAAGAATTGCATTAAAATCATGGAGATAGGGTAATGCCCTACTAGGAAAATGAAGCAATGATTTTGTATGCATTTCAAGCTATTGTTGATCTGTACTGTTCTCTAAATAGTGCAATTGTTATTTACCGTGTATCCATTTAAAAGCTGCTGTATGTCAAAAACATTTTATTTTCCTTAGTGTGTGTTCATTATTTTTTCTTGAAATTCAAACTCGAAGCTGACTATAGATGAAAAAGAAGATTAAGAAAGTATAATAATTATTTCAAAGGAAAAAATGTATTGGTACAACCACTATTGACTTATTTTTCAGCAAAGAGAAAGTAATGAAAAAAAATAAAAAATCCAGAAGTATCCAGACTTGGACATGCTAGAATTAAAGATGAACTAAAGCTCTGTAAATATTTTTCTACCCAATGACCATACCAAACACTGTAATATTTATTGCTTTAAGTTGGTCCCAGAGTTCACTTTGACTTTAACAAGACATTCCAGTTTATTTTTAGATGGTATAACCGTCATTTTATATTGATATTGTAACATAATTTCCTTTAAATATGGGAAAGGGAAATTGTTAATTGTGAAAATAATTACATTGTGTGATATTCCTCTGGCTTATTTGTTGTCACTTTTTTCCTCTTTTTTTTTCCTTTTTCCCTTTTAAACACATTAGTAAACAATTGTGTTTTTCACTGGAATAGTTTCAACTTCCAAAGTAAATATTTTGAGTCATGAAAATACAATTTTCTGTGTACAATGTGGGCACACAAACTAAGCTGAACTATACCATACTGTTTTTGAAGTCTGCCCCATATGGCTTACATCTCCAGAGATCTTCATCTTTCTTTCTCTCATTGAGAACATCATATTTGAATTAATGGGCCCACAAAAGGAATTTAATTATCAGTGATGAGTATGAAGTACCAAAAGTTGACTATATTTACATTTTTGGGAGAATGTAGTCTGCTATCTCCAAAATGTGTTATAGTGAGTGTAAGAAGTCGTCTTGTTTGTGAGTCTATACTTGCAGAATACAACATTATTCTGTTCAGAAGTGGTTAGACTGTGTTGGCGGTTAGCCCAGGAGATGATAGTTAATCTGCCCAGGGAACACTGGAAGGCCAGCTGGGAAGCATTAAGATTAGCAGCCAATGAAAAATGTAGAAAATCAGCTTTTTATAGTGCTGAAGAGAAACTCAATATGAACAGAAGACAGTGAAGAAGGCAACTGTTGTTTTAGGAAAGAGTTGTGTATTTCCCCAATTCTCACTCCCATTTTGTTGTTTTAGTTTAGTAAATGAAAAAAGCTAAAAGCTACTTTCTTTCTGGAATAACATATCTTAAGTTGCTCAAGATCACATGTCAAGTAAACCCACATAATATCATAAAATGTCAAGTCTCAAATCAGGAGATTTCAAAGAAAGGAGGGAATAGCAACCTATGAGATATCAGTCAGTAAAAATCGCAACAACAGTATGTTTTCTGCATCCTGAATCCAAACCTGTCCTATGCCAGTTTTGTAATGCAGGATCCTACAACATCAAATGAGCAAAAGTTCAGTTCTGAAGAATACTACATTTCCTTGACAGTTGTTGTTATATTTTTCCTAATAGATAATCCTTCGGCTTTTTTAATTTAGTACATCAGGAAAGTTACTTAATTCTTACATTTCCACTACTGATGTCAGACGTCACTGAAGTCTCAGTGCTCTTAGCGATGCAGTGCTCATGCAGAAACATCAAAACAAATTACATAATCAATATCATGACAGGTGAGCAGTCATCCATAGACAAGAATATTAGGCATTTATTTTGTGTGCAGGCTTAAGTTGTTTACTGACATTAGGAGGTCGGTGAATTAGGGGCTAATTCATTAAAATATAGTTGTGAGGGTACAGTTTTCCTATGCCTCTGGGGGATCGTGAAAAAATTGATGAGTATATGTAAGCTTTTATTTTATTATAAGAAGATATATACTAGCATGTTATGTGGTGTGAAAGAAAAAATCTTATGAAGATTCTTACATTTATGAAGCAAAAACAATGACTATTGTATATTTAAACCAAGTTCAGATGATATGACTACAATCATGCTAATACCATGGCTGTGAATAAGCACAGAATGGCTGAGATCAGAAACTGTTTGAAGAGTCCTTAGGCATACCAACAAACTGGAAATCTGAAATAAGCCTAGGATGTTACATGATACATATTATATCCATTTCATGAATGATATGAAATGGAAACATCATTGTATCCATAATAGACTGGAGGATGAGAGGCTGCAGAGCAGCACCATGGAAAGGGATCTGGGAGTTCTGGTCGACACCAAGTTGAATATGAGCCAGCAGTGTGCCCTGGCAGCCAGAAGGACCAACCATATCCTGGGGTGCGTCAGGCACAGCATTGCTAGCCAGTCAAGGAAAGTGATTGTCCCACTCTATTCTGCGCTGGTGTGGCCTCACCTCAAGTACTGTGTGCAGTTTTGGGCGCTACAGTGTAAAAAGGACATAAAACTTTTAAAGAGTGTTCAAAGGAGGGCTACAAAAATGGTGAAGGGTCTAGAGGGGAAGACGTATGAGGAGTGGCTAGGGTCACTTGATTTGTTCAACCTCAAGACGAGGAGACTGAGGGGTGACCTCATGGCAACCTGCAGCTGCCTCACGAGGGGAGCGGAGGGGCAGGCGCTGATCTCTTCTCTCTGGTGACAGTGACAGGACCTGAGGGAACAGCATGGAGCTGTGACAGGGGAGGTTCAGGCTGGGTGTTAGGAAAAGGTTCTTCACCAAGAGGGTGGTCAGGCACTGGAACAGGCTCCCCAGGGAAGTAGTCACAGCAGCAAGCCTGCCAGAGTTCAAGTGTTTAGACAAACCTCTCAGGCATATGATTTGAATTTTGGGTGGTGCTGTGTGGAGCCAGAAGTTGGACTTAATGATCCTTGTGGGTCCCTTCCAACTCAGGATATTCCATGATTCTAGGAATAAAAAATCATGAGTCAGTGCTAAGCATTCTGGCCATCTTAGGCAACCATAGAAATACATATATAAACATTTTGACTTGCCAAAACTGACAAATCCAGAAGTAACAGATCTGTGTCTTACACCTGAGACCTTATGAACATATGCAAGTTTTTATATGTACATATAGATAGCTTTTGGTTTGCCTATATCTATGTAAAATCTTCTGTATCTAAATATAAATTATGTACGTGTCAACATATAAGTTAGCCACCTAAACTCCTCATTACAGTGAATGGAGATTAATCCCTGAAATCAATGGGATAAAGAGAGCTATTCATTTTATCTCAGTATAGATGACTGTATGTATTGGCAAATACTCAAAGTGAGGTATTTTGATCTGGAGCTATGTTCTAGACAGCAAAGGTTTAGGATGATGCTGATTGCATCTAGTAAGTCAAAAATCTCCTTGAACACATGCCATTCTTGTGCAAACTTACCTACAAGCAAAATGCATCTTTAGACTGAACACATAAGCAAACCAAATCAGTAGGCACACACACACATGCACACTTTCACACACACAGATACACACATACATGTGTTCACATGCACACCCATGCGCTGTTTTACATATATGTACATATTCTATCACTATCCAAGAGCCCAGCTTGCCAAACATCTGGATTTTTTTTTTTCTGCTGAGAGCTGGACATATCCTTCCCTTCACAGACATGTCTGATCTAGGATCCATTTATAGTCAGGGGTGAAAGATGACTATGACCAGCCTAATCAGACCTTCTGAAATATATGATAACATGGTTATTATTCTCTCTGTTGGCTATGTAGGAAAAACAAACAAACAAACAAACAAACAAAAACACAACCAACAGCAAAAAAAAAAAAATAAAATCATAATTCAGGAAACTTATTTACGTACAGCAAGAAACAGCCTAGATCATATGAACTTTCAAAGATGATAGAGGCCTCACAATATTATCAGCCATCTTCTGTATCCTGCCTAGACTTATCATCCAGTCATCTTATCCAGTTATCATAAGTGTTACCTAACCCTATCTTCCTCTACTGTGGGTAATACTTCACTCCCACTAGACTGTGCTAGTAATGTCAGAGGAGGCCTGAGAGCAAATTTTACCAATAAAAACAGTCAAAGAAGTAATCAAGCATGTTGACCACTCCATGTTCTTTGTTACCTGGTTTCCGGCCCTACTGACACCAGATCCCAAATTTGGTGTGGGCTTCCTTTTTTTTGTGTCAATATACATATAGAAGTCCTTCCAATTGCCTTTTATGTCCCTCACTAGTTTCAAATCCAGTTAGTTGTTGGCAGTGTGAATCTTTTCCACAATGTTGTTCCCTAAGCTGCTTTACCGCTTGTATCTATGCCTTCTCCTCACATCATTTTAAAGCCCTCCAAACTAAATTAACAAGCCTGCTTGCAAAGATACTTCTGCCCTACTTTTTTAGATGGACCACACTGTTTCTTCATAAGAACCAAAGACCTATGACACCAGCTGTACACACAGGTGTTGAACTTCAGGATGCTTCCACTTCTACCCAGCTGAGCCTTTCTCCCTCATGAAAGGACTGAAGAGAATATCCCCTCAGTCTTTACATCCTTGTCCTAGCTCCCAGGGCTGTGCAGTCACTCTTGATCATCAAGGGCATATTTGGCAACATCATTGATGCCCACTGGGTGAACAACCAAGTGTGTAAGTCAGATAACTAGATAAGCCTCAATAGTCTCTCCACAACATCCTGGACCTGAGACCCTAGCAAGCAACATCGTATCAGTAGATGAGTGACACCGTCATCCACAGGAGGGAGTCTTCCTTGTCTGTCATACAAATTTTTCTTCTGGGGGAGACACTTACTTTAATGAATGAACTTCAATGAATGACACTTCTCTGATGAATTTGCTTAGAATTTTGCTCCTTTTCACCTCTTCCCAGAGCACTCTATCTGTTCTGTAATTGCAGATTTACAAGCAAAGCAAATTTCTAGCTTCCCCTATCTTGGGACAGAGACGTCCACTGCTCTTTTGAGTGCAGTCTCTTTCTGTCTTTTCCTCCTTGCATCATGGGGCTCAGGTTTTTGCCTCTGCAAGGTCTGTGTGAAAACCTTGTCAATCTCTTCCTCAGCCCCCTTGGTGCTATGCTCACACCATGACTCACATCCCACCAGTGATGTCACCTTTGCCGCAGCTCCAAGGAGAGGCACATGCCCTCCCTCCAGCCCAAGGCCCTGGTACTTATGACCCTCTGGATTGAGACATCTGATATGTCATTGGTTGCTTCAGCTTGTGTTGGAGACCATGTACTGTGGCTCATGAGCACCATTATTGCACAGTATCAGATAGTCCTGTACTGTCTCAAGCACAGCTTCTGGGCCTCTTTGTGCCCATTGCTGGCAGTTGCCTTTTTTTTTTTTTTTTTTTTTTTTTTTTTTTTTTTTTTTTTTCTGTATTTGTTATCTTTAATATTACAGTTCACTGAATCCAAGCTGTTGGTACTGGAACTCTTTTCAGTAACTGAAAAAGTCTTTTTCATTAGCATAGGAACAGGTGGGGAGTGTAGGATGGCAGGGGTAAATACACTAATAGGTTACAGGAGTCATGAACTGGGATAAGACTCCTGGAAAGAATGAAATGCAATATATTTCCTAGAAAATCCTTTCTTAGAAAAGTCTGCCAGACATGGGAACATTTTATTCTCTTGAACTTTAAGATTAGTTTGCAGTAACTGGAAATTAATTTTACTTGCCACTTCACTTTCCTTTCCATGTCCTTTTCCCTGGTCCATTTCAATCTATCTTATTTTTTGTTTTCCACAATATAGTTCGGTATAATTATGGTGGTTCTTTTTTACTGATCAAAGCCAATTTGTATTATTCACAGATTGAAAATCAGGCTTAATTTGCAAATCCAGTCTTTTTTTCAGAAATACACTGAGTCACAAACTGTAACTATATATTCAGGTAGTTAGATTCTTACTTGAAATTCAGTTTTACAAATACAAAATGGAAACAAACAAACAAAAAAAGACAACTTTTTCATGCATAAATTAAATCTACAAAAAGGGTTCTGTGGCTTGTTACAAGTACACGCCAGTACTCTTTCAGGAGTCTTAGAAATTTTTTGATTTTTTTTGTTTCTTTTTTTTATTATTATTTATTTTTATGAGGAAGTTAATGATGTTATGGATCAAACTTAAATTCAAATGTATTTATAATCAGGAAAGGTATGCTTGTTTTATTTTTCTTCATTTTATTGTTTTCAGTTTGTCATAGCTAAAATTTCTAACATTAGCTGTTCACCTTGCCTTCATATACTGATCTCTAAGTCATAGTGTTGCCTTATACTGTACAAAAAAATTAACTAACACATTTCCACTCTGTGCATTTTTATCTATAACTGTTGCTTTTGCAATAAGTGTAGTAAGTGATTAAATTTTCAGAAATTTATACATAATATTTTATACATATTTTTATTTCTGTGAGCTGTGAAGAGCAATTCAAAATAGGAAATAAACTGGATTTTCCTAAAATTTAACAAATAACATTGGTTAAGTTTCAATCATAAGGCTAATTAACTGTGTAACTTTATGAATAATCTGAGGCCAGAAATTTTTGACGATGAGACTCTCAACCACAGATTTAACCTCCCTGTGAAAGAAAGGGTAAGTGTTATGTTAAAGGACCTCTGCATTGGTTTCCACAGGCAGAAGGAAAGAAAATCCAGGCTATGCAAATAATTAGGAGAAGAGGCGACTATGGGAAGTGTTTCTTTTTACCTCATTCCCCATAAAGCCTTTCTTACAGTCCTGTCCTGAAGCAGGAACTGCACACCCAAAAATCTTTATCAGCCTGACAATGTGAAGGAATCTCTGAAAAAGCAAACAAACAAACATACTAAAAACACAAAAGGAAGGAAGAATCACAGAACAACAGCAGCCTGACAGAATGAGAACAAGTAACAAATTGTTTAAGGAATTAAAATAAATTGGAAGCAGTACAGGGGCAAAAATCTTTGTTTGATGGTAATGAAGGGCTGAGTTATCTGCAGTCATACTTTAATTCTGCAGTGACCTACTGACATTTCTTCAAACATTCTTGACAAAGTGTATTTCTGATGGAACTTTACAAATTGAACCTGATGGAGTGCCCGTTTCCCTGAATGAAAGTATGTTTGTGTAGAAATGTGGAAGTACAGATACTGCAGGTTATCACACCAGTTCTTAGAAAAGTATCAGCTTTTCATCTTGAATCATACATGTCAAAACTCACAGATAATTAGAGCACAAGATAAATGGAAACATATGGGTAAGACTTATCTGATCAAAGGTAAACATCTCTGTTTTAACTCTCAATAACTAGGTGATACTACAGAATAAGTCGTCTCATCCTAAGTTAGATTTGTAAAATAAGACAAATGAATGTCATTCTTACAGTGCTAACTTCATTGTATTGATTTAAAGATGATCTAGACAACTTAGGAAGTGTTTTATAAGAAGGATGTATGTCCTGATACACTATTTTAAAGTATTTTTAAAACAAAAATCAAACTGATGTAATGTATCATCAGTACACTATCTTGAAAAATCAGCATTCCACAGGATACATGTTATTAAAGAAAAAAAAAAAAAAAGATAGCAAAAGCTAATACTGTGTTGATAATCCTGTCTGAGTGCTTGTTGCAAGTGACTCAGAGTTTAGATGTCATATGTAGTGGATAATATGTGCCGCAAACAATATTTTTTTCTGACTACTTCCCTTCTACCAATTTTATAACCTCTGGGGAAATAATTTTTACATACAATGCAATTTTCCTGCCAATTTAGAAGGTTAGCCAGCAACATAATTATCTGATTATTGTTATTTTCTTTGTGAAAGAAGTCACCTTTGAGGATGAATTTACTCAAAGATGAAAAGCTGTATATTTGACATACAGTCTTCTTGCCTGCTGGTGGAGTGCCAAGGAATCTGTTTTGGCCTTGTCTCACCAGCTTATATAAATGGCTATAAAAATTATTCAAAGGATCAATCAATGTCTAGCCTACAAAAGGATAAGTGCCTTGAATCAGGTATTGAAAGTTCCAGCTTAAACACTACAAATAATTTGGTTTTATCTTTCCTGTGTTGCTGATGAATGACAAAGTAATATTTATGATTATCAGGCTTTCAAGTATTATTTTTTTTTTAATGTCAAACCACTAAATGTAAAATGTTTGAGTGCTCTTATAGGAAACAATACCTCTTGAAGTACTTACCATAAAGTGTTTCCCCACAGATTTTAATTAACCTTTAAAGTAATCTTGCTTTGTGGTTAATTAAACCTGTACACACCACAATAGCCTAATTCTGAATTCTAAGCTTACAATTATCAGAATGGTGAAGATATTTAAACCCCTTTCGGAGTTTTAAACTGACCTATTAATTTAACATTCTGTAGGTTTTATTTAGAGTACAAACTTAAAAAAGCAATGGCTTTATACTATAGATTTTCTGAGTGTGCTTAGGCAGCCATTATTTCTAGAGTAATTTGATGACGCTCTTCACTTCTGTGACAAATATCTGGACTAATCCAGCGGATTTCTGCAATTCAGGAACTCAAATTTGCTTATATACGAATATCTGCTAAGCATTTGCATTTTCTTTCCCATCGTGATCTAACTGCAGCATCCACAGGGACTTTGGTACTCCCTCCGCTAGCCTTCCCATGTCCTTAAAGGCTCCTGTTCCTGTGCTTGGTCTCCCTCTGTTCCATTCATTGGCAATAGCAAAAATCTAATTTGCTGTGAGCCCATGTGACATGTTTAGGAGATTTGTGGTGTGAGGACAGTGTCCACTTCTGAACAGGTCTTCTTCATCTCCATCATGAAAAGAGCAAGCTATAAGGAAGTACAACAACAATAAAACTATAACTGGGATACATTCTAATTTTATTTAAAATAAACATTTAAAATATACATTACCATTTATTATCATTCAACAAATAAAATGCAGACTTTTTTTTTTTATAAATATTCTCATAGCTATCTGCCTACTCCAAAGCAAGGAAAGAAGTGTCTTAATTACTAAGCAGAAGATCTTGCAATAGATATTCATTTATTCAACACAAATCATCAGCAGTTTCTATATGTTCAGGTAAGGCTTATCTGGCTTATTCCCCAGAACGGAAATATTTGGACCTCAGTGAGAATTTAAGTAAAAACTGAATGAGAACATCTGTGTATAATCTGTATTTCATTCAATAAAGAGACTTTATAAAATGACCAGAGTGGAATTTACAGAAGAGAAATTATATTGACACAGAATTAAACTTGGATACAGTTTGGATATAGTTGTGGTAGGATTTGTTTCCAAGGAAAATGACTCACTTCACCTGTATTTTAAACTGTGAAAATACATAAAACATTTTTAATTTAAAAGTAATGTTAAACAATTAAACTAAAAAAAATAGAGTTTAAATTTAATTTTATATTTTCTTTCAGAATCATAATTGTTAGATGCCTACACCTATTTTTTTCCATTTTGATCTGGTTATTTTATATCACTTCATGGTATTGGGTAATCTTATTTTATTTGCTCTCAATCAAGTAAAAAAAAAAAATCCCTCCCTACCCAATGGTTCACGAATTTTTAAGGAGTAGCCACATGAGGACCCACATACTGTGAATTTATACATACAGTAAATCTATACTGGGCCTCTGAGCTACATAAAAGAAATCAGCACCAGTGACAATACATTGTCCCCAAAATATTCTACAGATTGCTTACTTACAATGGTGATTTTCATAGAATCTTAGAATGGTTTATGTTTGAAGGGACCTTTAAAAACCATCCAGTCCAATCCCATTGCCATGGGCAGGGACATCTTTTACATCAGGTTTCCTGAAGCCCCATCCAGCCTGGCCTTGAACACCTCTAGGGATGAGGCATCCACAGCTTCTCTGAGCAACCTGTTCCAGTGTCTCACTGCTCTCATCATCAATATCTGTCTCTCTCTATATATATATAAAAATATATATATATATATATATTCTTCCTTATATCCACTTATTATAACTTAAATCTACCCTCTTTCAGTTTAAAACCATTGCCCCTTGTCCTGTCACTACAGACCCTGGAAAAAAGTCTTCCTCCATCTTTCTTATAAGCCCCCTTTATGTATTGAACATCTACAGTAAGGTCTCCCTGTATTTTATAATGAAACAAAACATCTTACACTTGTGGAAGCTAAATAAAAGCCTTAGTGCATTGCATACATATGTATCACTCACAATAAAAGCTTGAAGTGTTACAGTTCAGTCTAGTCTTGAGTGGAATGAATTATTTACAATCCAAAATATAAGAGCAGGCTCTTCTAAAATACTTTTTCAGCCTCATTCATGAGGACTCAGTTTCATGAGATGTCATAGGAAAATGCAGGTCCATCCCATGTACAGTGTAAAAGATCCAGCTGAAGTTTGCCTCAAAATTTTCAGACTGCAGTGTTCACAAACTCCATGCTAGAGTAAACTGTTATTAATGGTCAAAGATTTTGTCAATCTATATTAGCAAATAGTAGGTGTTGACAATACTACGATATTATGTTTATTTCCTATATATCTCCATGTGGTTATATGGTAGGGGAAAAAAAAAAAAAAAAGTTTATTATCCAATTCTGATTCTACATCCATAAATATCTTCCATATAGTTTGGAGTATGTATACATCTCTCTTTAATTTCTCTGCTCCTGTGCTGGAAAATGAACATGATTAAAAGAAAGTTCATGGAATTGTGTAGTCTCTCAGGCTATATTTACATTTACCTGTTGGACACACAGGAACTGTGAACTGGAGACATGATCCTCGGGTAGCCCACTTTGGTCACTTGGGAATGCTATGAGTTTCCAATCATGGAAGTCAGTACAAAGAGCAAGGAAGGGAGAAGGGAACCTTCATCTTGATAAAATCACTTGGTTTTATTAAAGGTTCATGATCAGGTCATAGTTTGAAATTGCTATGGCAAGAACTCTCAGGAATGCCACTCCGTATATTAGTGATTAGGATTTATATTAAGCGGGTAACAGTCCTAAAATTTTCAGTCTCTCTTTCACAGGTTATTTCTGTGTTGTTATGCAGCAATCTAATGTAAAAAATGTTGGCAGTGCTGAGATGAGGTTATTGGCAAATTAGTTCATCTCACTAAATAGTCTTGAGTGAATCTTGTTCTTCAAAAACACATCTCCCTTAGAGCCGTAATCATTTAAACCAAAACAAACCAAAACAAACAAAACAAATATACAACAATAACAAAAACAAATCAATCACTTTGGTCTAAATTAGTGTGTTTACATATATTAGACATGTGCCATGGATATGTATTGCTAAAACTGGATGGTCCATTTGACTTGACATGATTCTTGGTTAAAATCGTTTACTCCCTGTAGGCTTTGCCCAGAGAAGCTGTCTGTGATGCGAATAATGCCATGCAAAGAGGGCCCCTAATATACTGTAGTTATTATTACAGCCTAAGGAGCACTTTTATTATGGTAGCACTAAGGAACAACTGTCACTGACCAGAATCTGGTGTTTTAGGTACTGGTGCATTTGGTGTAGGTGGAAAGTCTTTGGTAACACGGGGACTGCAGGAGTGGCCTTGGTGGGAAAGAGTCAGGAGCTAGTTACAGCAGCTGCATAACAAACCCACCGCAGGACGCTGCTGAGTCCATCAGCCAAGATGGTGGTACCTATGGGAAAACATACCTTAGAAAGGTCAGAAAATGGTGAAGAGATTGAGGAGGAAGGGGGAAAAAAAAGAGTGAAAAATAGCAGATGGAACACCAAGGTCAGAGGAGAAAGAGTAGGAGGTCCTTCACGTCACCGGAGTAGATATGCCCTGCAGTCTGTGGAGGACCCCATTGTTGAGCAGTGAAAAGTTATGAGAAGAACAGAGAAGAAACCAAGAAGTATTGACCATAACCCACCCCCACCAACCCCCCTTTTTGTGCCACTCATTGCCTCACTGAACAGACTGAGTATAACCTGCAGTGATAACAACGGTGGGATGGAGAGGAGTCAGAACTGGAGTGAAGCTGAATCTAAGAAAGGGAGGAGGAAAGATGTTGTTTTAGTACTTGTATTTTTGCTTCCCACTACCCAAATCAATAATTAAATATTTATTTTAATTGACAATAAATTTATTTTGCCCAAGTCAAGTCTGTTTTGCTTAAGATAAGTAGTAAGCAATCTCCCTGTCTATTTCAACCCATGAGCTTTCTTCCTGTTCTTCATGTTTTCTACCCCTGTCATGCTGAGGGATGGGAATGAGCAAGTGGATCAACTGTTCATCAGTTAACCCACCATAACTGGATAAACACAAACACATTGTTGACCTTTCATAATATTTTCAGTCTGACTTATGCATTTAATCCACCAGCAAGTGCTACGTTTTCTTCAAAGGTAACAATAATTGAATGACTTCCTTGGGGGACAATAACACAGGTGACATGGTATTTAAATATCGTGGTTCCAATGCTGAAGTATGTTAATTATTTATACACTGACTTCACTAGCGTTTAGAAAAACTTGAAATGTAAGAAAAATATAATTCTCTTATAGTATATATTAAACCTGAAGCCAATAAATAACTTTTTAATATAGAGCACAACTCTTAGTTATAATATTACTGTTTTACTCTGCAATGCTCAGAATTCCAAGGGCTGCAGTCACTACACAGGTATCATTCAGCTATGATTCCTACTCATTTCAAAAAGAATTTGACCTATGTCTTGATAAAGACCTGGAGAAATTCAGTAACAGTGTTTGATAAGTATGCTTTTTTGTAAGACAGAAAAGGACAAATATATACTTCAATATAAATATTTTAATATTATTATCTGCCTTTTCTAACATATGTTGTCTCAATTTATCCAGTTCATTAATAGAATGATGTAAGAAGATGTCAGATTTAACTTTGTTATCTTTCCTCACTTTTATATCGCTTTCTTCAAGTTAACATTTAGTATTTTTAATATATTTAGTTGAAAATAAATATTTACAAAATAAATGAGGTGATTTCCCTCTCAGGGGAAAAAAAATATTTATTTATTTATTTTAAATGTAGCTAATGCTAGTGTGCCATGACAGCAAATACATTATTCTTACCTCTGTCAAAAAAGAAACTCTAGTAAACATCTCATTTTTCTTTCTCATCTATAACCCTGTTAGTTAGTTGGTTTTTGTTTGTTTGTTTGTTTTTCCTGAAATATTTAAGAATTTATCAAAGAAGATTTGTCTGACATTCAGAATTTGGTGAATAATTGTCATGTGAATGTCATGTGTTGATTAATACACTATGCACAAAAAAATAAATTAGTGATTCTGCTGAACAACATGGTTCTTTACAGCAGTGTGCTGTCAGTGCAAAAAAAAAAAACAGTTACTTGTTTAAGGAGTGCATTTTTTTGTAAATTATATTAATTTAATGTCTTTCATTTCACGCTTGGAGTGGAAGTATGGAAAGCAAGTGACTAAAATAAAGAGTTGTGGCTTGCATTAATAGATGAGTCTCTCAATAAGTACAAACTAATACAAATTTGAGAGGAATTGCTTACACATGCTAAAGGTTTCTAAACTACATACTGTCTCCAGAGGGGAATTTTTCTATGTGTTCTTGCATATATCATATTCTAATGAATATTCAGTATGCTTCACTGGCCTAAAGAGTGAACAAAGTGTCTCAGTTATGTTGTAAATTAAAGATGGAATAATCCAGGCAGATTTGCTTCCTAAGCCTTGATTTTATGTTGTTGTTGTTGTTGTTGTTTTTTCATTTAGATACCACAGTTAAGTTTTAAAAAAGTTTATCTATATTAAATATATTTATCTTATATATAAACACATATCTATATATTATAGTTTTAAAAAGTTATCTAAATATGCAGGCAAAATGTAGCCATAGGAAAAAGAAAGGTAAAAATTAAATTGTGTAATGCATAAAGACTTTATTCTCATAGAGATTCCAGTTTTCTAGCAGAGGTACAGAGGGGGAGCTGGATAAGCTATGCTTGTAAGTGTTCTCTAGGATTTTATTAAGGTAAATCTAAGGTGGCTTTACAGCTCTTGGATTCATGTTTGCTCTCATCTGTTTAGTTCAAAATACTGGTAGAGAGGCTTGATATTTTCTGAATTTCCATGTCAGTGTATCTTTTCTTAGAAAAACAAGAAAGAAATATATGACCCTGCAAAGAATTTCATAACAAGAAAGCTGTTCAGTTCTCTATTTTAAAACAGGCACATTCTCTTTCCAAATGTAATCAATAAACAAGTGGAACAACATGGGCTCCTTCTAGTTTTTTGTTTTTTTTTTTCCCTGCCTATATATAGAAGCTGAGGTTTCCAAAATAAGCTTCTACTGTCCTCAAGATCTACATACCTACTTTCCTTCTGTGCATTAGGGCAAACCACCACCCTTCAGCTGGCATTTTTTATGTTCTTATTCATTATGCTTTTAACCTGAAAGGGACATAAATGATACAATATTACTCTGGTGACTAACTACAAAGCAAACCCAAACATACATTTGGAAAAATCAAAGTCCTCAGCAATTAAAAATGGGCTTACCCTGAATGGATAACTTCATTCACAGAGACTCATTCAAGTTGACCAGATGTAATGTAGAAGACCTTTGGTGATACTGCCACTAGGTTTGCATTTGATAAAAATAAGCAAATGAAATGTATGAAACTGATGAGAGTGAGTACTGCAGACCTAATCTAGTCAGACTCAAATTATGCTATATTCTTTTTCTGCTCTTCCGCATTCTATTCTTTAGGCACCTATTTCAACATGTGAACTTTGTTTCACCTTTTCCCTTGTTCAAATATAGCAATGAGAAACTGCTTTTCTCTGTGAGAAAGAAAGGGTTAGTATTTGGATACTGACAGAAAACAAGTTCTAATTATGGTTGCTGAGAGTTCCTGTCCTCTTTGCAGAGCATTAGAAAAATGTCATGTCAGCCTGCCAGAGGTTCTGAAATTCACCACAGATATTTCTTCAGTGTCCTTTATTATGGTGTATCTCTATCTTTAAGGTTAGTCTTTTCTCCAAAAAAAAAAAAAAAAGAAAAAGAAAAAGAAAAAGAAATAAGTTTACTGAAACTAAGACACAGTGGCTTGCAGAGAGAAGTTTTGGAGATGCCCCTCCCCTCAAAGGCAATTTGCAGATTAACACTATAAATTCTGGTAATTCTTGCAATGCAAAATAGAATTCAGCTGTGCTGGTCACTCAAAGTTCTTTTATATTACAGAAATAAACAGAAATAGTCACCAAGAAAGAAAGAAAGCATAAGCATTCATAACCAAAACTGATTTATGGATTCCTTTTATACTTATTATAGGGAAATTAGCAATCCCATAGCACAATCTGTCTGGATTATTTTAGCTATCTACTCTGAGAGGAGCTGTATCTCATTCTAGAAGTGATTGTTTCTGCCTACTGCCTCTAAAGGGTATCCATATGAATCCTACCTTTTGCTATCCTTCTTACTCACCTAAATAGATCCAGAGTTCATTAGCATGAATAGAACAATCACAATTTATCGCAAATACAGAAGGTTTCTGACCACAGAAAGACAACGTGTTACCACAATATGACTATGAAATAAAGAGATATTTTTCAGTTTAAATATCAATCAGTTTTTAACAGGTTATGTCTTCTTTCAAGTGGGAACCAACAACATAGCTACAGGAAGCCTGAGGTCCATCAAACAAGATTTCAGGGCCCTGGGGAGACAACTAAAGGACTTAGGAGTATAGATAGTGTTTTCCTCAATCCTCCCAGTAATCGGAAGGTACATGGAAAGAAAGAGACGAGCCCAGATCACCAATGCCTGGCTGCCAGAATGGTGCCTCTACCAGAATTTTAGGTTTTATAATCAGGAAGAGTCTTTGAGACAAGAGGTCTGCTGGGGCCAAACGGGACCCACCTGTCTCAATCAGAGAAATATTTCTTGGCCTGTAATCTGGCAATACCTATTGAGAGAGCTTTAAACATAACGTTTACATTTAAATGTATTTACGTTTACCCTCCTCCAGGGAGGGGGATATCATTAGGAACACTGAGGTTAAGCAAAGGATAGTGTGTCACTGTCTGAGGGTGGCAAGGCTAATGGGAGCATCTACGCTGCTCCAGGGAGCACTGAGGGTTCAGGAGCACATCTGAAATGCTTGTATGCCAATGAACACAGTATGAGGAACAAATGGGATGAACTGGAAGATTTGGTCCTTTCCCATAATTATTATGTCATTGGTATTAGTGAAACTTGGTGAGATGAGTCCCATGACTGGAGTTCTGGGATGGAGGGCTATTGGCTGTTCAGAGAGGACAGGCAGGGCAGGCGAGGTAGAGGTGTTGCACTGTGCGTAAAACAGAGATTAGACTGTACAGCCCTTGCCATTAGGGATGATGTGGTAAAGAGCCTCTGGGGGAGGATTAAAAGGACAGATAGCAAAGCAGATATTGTTGTGGGTGTCTACTATTGACCCCCCACCCAGGCCAATGGCACAGATGAACTATTCTATAGGCAGTTAGGAGAAATCGTGGGATCAGTTGCCCTTGTCTTTATGGGAGATTTCAACTTCCCAGACATAAACTGGGAATATCATACTGCCAATGATAGAACACACGGGAATGGTACAAAACTGTGCCAGGGGAGGTTCAGACTGGACATTGGGAAAAATTTCTTTACCATGAGGGTGGTCAAACATGGGAACAGGCTTCCTAGAGACAGAGGTGGTTGAAGCTCCCTGCCTGTCAGTGTTGAAGAGGCATTTGGATAATGCCCTTAATAATATGCTTTAACTTTTGGTTAGCCCTGA
>VXAA01007184.1:54035-66468 GCA_013399115.1 Anseranas semipalmata
TCTTCTCTTCTCTTCTCTTCTCTTCTCTTCTCTTCTCTTCTCTTCTCTTCTCTTCTCTTCTCTTCTCTTTTTTCTTCTCTTCTCTTCTCTTCAAGTTTGTATTATTAGTTTTAAAAAATCTCAACCATTTACATTAGGTGAAAAGAGCCTCAGCCAAAATCTATCAATTTTCGACTAGAAAATATTGTATTTACATTTGAATACAACCAGTCTTCATGCTTGGGCATCCTTTCCAGTAAAAAAATGTTTCCTGACATCTAACCCACTGCTTCAGTATTTTTTTTTTTCCTGTTACATTTGGGGTTTAATTTAGGGACAACATCAATCCTCCACTGTGGCTAGCTAGTATAATTATTCCTTTATCTTCACTGACAGAAGACTACAGTACTACACACTGACATGTGTAGCAGACTTGATTGAAGACATGTCAGTAACTGATTGGCATCCCCTCACTTCCTTTGCCCATAATCTCAGTCAAGATAAGAGTTGTACTGGTCACTATACAAATATCTGAAAATGAAACCTTGTCCACAGTAGCTTAAATTCTAAAAAGAAAATTAAATGATCTTAATTAAAAAAAAAAAAAAAGCTGTCTTAAGTTGTTCAGTTTTTGAAAAAGAAACTTACTCTCTACTTCCACTATAATGGATTAACTAAATCTAAAAATTAATTAAATAACTTTAATTAATTTTCATATTAATATATATACACTGAGTCAGTTTCCTGTAAATATTCAGTTTCCTGTAAATATTCTGTCTGTGATAAATTATTTCAGAATAAATTGACTCATATGAATGTTGACACAATCTTAACTTCAGACGTTCATATCTTATGTAAGGCAAAAGGATCACTGAAGTATCACTGTGTATCTGTTATGGTTTAACCTGGCAGACAGCTAAACAACACACAGCCATTCACTTACCCCACCCCCCCACACACCTGCACTGGGATGGGGGAAAAAATTAAAAAGTTCAAGAACCCATAGGTTGAGATAAGTACAGTTTAATCAGGAAGATGATAATAATAATAATAATAATAAGGAAAGGAAAGGAAAGGAAAGGAAAGGAAAGGAAAGGAAAGGAAAGGAAAGGAAAGGAAAGGAAAGGAAAGGAAAGGAAAGGAAAGGAAAGGAAAGGAAAGGAAAGGAAAGGAAAGGAAAGGAAAACAATAACAACAACAAAAGAATAAACACCGAAAGTGATGCACAATGCAATTGCTCACCACGTGCTGACCAACGCCCATCCAGTCCCACAGCAACGGTGGTGCCTCCAGCCAACTCTCCCTGGTTTTGTTGTTCAGCATGACACCACATGGTATGGAACATCCCTTTGGCCAATTTGGGTCAGCTGTCCTGGTTCTGTCCCCTCCCAGGTTCTTGTGCACCCCCAGCCTCCTTGCCGGCAGGGCAATATGAGAAGCTGAAAAGTCCTTGGCTCTGTGTAAGCTCTGCTCTGCAACAACTAAAACAGTGTGTTATCAACATTATTCTCATCCTAAATCCTAAAGCATTATTCTCATCTAAAACACAGCCCCATAACAGCTACTAGGAAGAAAATTAACTCTCCCAGCCAAAACCAGGCCTACATCACTTTTAATTATCCTTAAGTTTATACATTATTAGGTAGTATAAGCTTTCTTTGATAAGCTGCCTTCCTTAAAACATTTTATTTAGAAATTTACACAACAACCAACTGAAAAATTATTTTCTTTAAAAGTATTTAACTTCCTCAAAAAAAGAAAAAAAAAAAAGATCATTCTTGAATTTATAAAACTTCAGATATAAGACTTATTTTAATACTTTTCTGAGAGTTGTACATTTTCTTTTTTTTTGATTGTTTTAGAGGAACACAAGTATCTAATATATGGTAAGCAGCATAAATATATATATATATATCCTGGATTTTCAATGGCATAGTCCAGAACAACAGAAGAAATATTGAGTTATATGTCAGTCACACTGTGACTAGGCAACCACAAAATTCACTTAAGTCTTCATAAGGAAAGGAGCAGCATCTTGTTTATGAATTATGCATTTTTACCCAGTCACTTTTGTTTGAAACATTAGAATATATTCTGTCTATATCATATACATCCATTCCATATGCAGAAACATAATTATACTTTCTAATTATAATAATTCATGAAAAATAAGCTTTTTTGTACTTAATGGGAATAAAAACTTATTTGATTTTTTTTCCACTAAGACTATTCATATCTCTAGCTGATGGTTTAATTCCCACTGGATGTGTTCTAATTCTTCAGGTAACTAGTGAAAGATTCTCAGTCTTCCTATCTTTCAACTACAATGTTATTTTGCTGAAATTCTTTGTAAGGCTGAATTGCATTTAGATGACTTGTCACTTAGGTCCTGATCCAAAGCCCATCAAAGTCAATGACTTTCTTTGGGAATCAAGTTCCAAAGAAAGTTTTAAAAAGCTTCTGAGGTAATAATCTGAATATCTTTGTCAAAATACTTATATGTCCTGGGACTGTTTCTGAATTCAAACTTAATGTGATATGAAGGCTCAGAAATCTCTAGGCTTCAGCAGGGTTCATAGGCTATGCTTACTTAGAAATTGGGAACCAGAGGCTATGGGAAGTTTTGGGAGTAAGATAGCTAGAGATTCTTACAGTGATTCATGTTCATGTGTTTGAAGTTGTCTTACAATTGTTCTTTGCAATGACTTATGCATTTCTTTCTAATGAGGGTGAGATACTGCACCACTAGAGACAAGAGCCTAGGAGACTGGTTAAAACACCTGAAGAGTTAGGCAGGAATGCCTAAATTTCTTTTAGAATCTAACGCATAACATCTTCCTCAGACCAACCATATAAGGACTGAGTCCCATTTAATTCTGACATGGGACTATTTATCTCCAAGGAAGATATAAAGAAATTTACTGACTCAGGCCATCAACTCATCAACTTCATCTTATTCGGAGGTTAGGATCCCAGAGAAGGCAGCTCTGAGGGTGTTAGTGGTATGTCCTGTGACCTGCCCTTTTTAACCTCTTTATCAATGAACCAGAGGAATGAACAGAGAGATTGCACATAAAGTTTGCAGATGATACTTACCTGGCAGGGGCCAGTCGATATGCCGAAGCAGGCAGACAGGGATGTACATGGTGGGAGGACCAGTGACAATAGGCATAAATTGAAACAAAAGTGTTTCAGACTGGTTATAAGGAGAAACCCTTTTCCCAAGAGGACAGGCAAGCAATGGAGCAGGTTGCTCTGACAGACTGGATCAAGCCCTGACCTATCTTATCTGACTTTAGCTGACCCTGCTTGGAGCATGAGGTTGGAAAATAGCCTCCTGATCTCTTCCAGCATGAATCATCTTGTGATCTGATGAGTATTTCCTGATTCTTTTAGGCTACCAGAATCAAATTTCATTGAAGAAAACACAGTAGGTAACAAGATGAGCTGTCTGAAATTATTCAGGAGCCATTTTCTTTAGTAATATTTAGACCTCAATTCAGATAATCTATGTCAGGAACTGAGACTGTAGTATGATACAATGCTCCTTTCAATCAGGAAGTATCTAAGAGAAAAAACACAAGACACTGTGAGATGTTTTAAAAATATGTGGCTTTGCTTTCTACTTTCATTTCAACATTAATGTATTATCATGGCAACAGAGGAAGCAGCTGCTTTTACATAAAGAAATTTCATCTCTGAAACACTTACCTTAGACGTTGAAGACAAGACCTGAGGCTCTGCTTACAGGTTTGATTCTTCACTTCTTACATCTTAGCAGAGTATTTTGACTAGAAGGGTAGAGACAAAATGAGAATGCTCATATTTTCCATTCCTTCAGTATCACAGCTTCTGGGGAAGGTATGCATTTTCTCTGCAGGCGTCACTGACATATACAAATGAATGAAGAACACTGGAATGGGAAGCTAAGATTCGGGATTCAATTTACACATATTCCTCTCATAAGGCTGTAGTTATATTCCCTGTGGCTATCTTCTTTGTCTCTGTATTCCCTAATAACCAAGTATTAGATGAATTAATGGAGGTCCAACTGAAATCCTATTCATTATGAGGGGTTTTCTACTTATTAGGCACACGTACCAAACTGTCTTGGTTTAATATAAGTTTGACAGTGTGGAGACAATATGAACATGGATACATAAACACTTCAATCACAGATACATACACAATTTTGTGGATTACAAAACTTCCTGTTCAACGTTTTTATCAGTGATCTGGATGCAGGACTGGAGTGCATCTTCAACAGGTTTGCTGATGACACTAAACCGGGAGGTGCTGTTGACTCCCTGGAGGAATGAGAGGCCTTGCAGAGGGATCTAGATACCTTGGAGAACTGGACAATCATCGATGGCATGAAGTTCAACAAAGGTAAATGTCATGTTCTGCACCTGGGATGGAGTAATGCCAGATACAGGTACAGACTTGGAGACGAGAGGCTTGAGAGGAGCCCTGCAGAAAGGGATCTGGGGGTGCTGGTCGGCAGAAGGCTCAACATGAGTCAGCAGTGTGCCCTGGCAGCCAAGAGGGCAAACCGCATTTTGGGGTGCATTAAACACCTGATTCTTTACTGGCCTCTTCAGTGTCATTTGGCACTTAACAACTAGCCATCACCATTACTGACACTCACAATCTGCCTGTCTGAGAGGTTCTTGGGAGTTCCCAAGTTTCAAAATAACTGACATTTGCATCTATCACAGTGATTGCCAGGTTATTTATGCTAACTTATTCCTGTATTCTTATAATCAAGAACCTCCCTCAACTGGTTTACCCTGATATTACCCTGTGTTTTTTCCATAATTCTAACTATCCCCACACAGCATTGGCCACCAACAGTGTAGACATCCACTATGGACTACTTTTCCTTTTCAGCCACTTCTAGAGCTAGTTGCATAGCTTTGGTGTCTGTGCCTAGAGAATGATGTCCTGAATGTTTTGCATGTGTTATGGGGTACCAGCCATCTCTAGGGTCTCTTAAATTAACCAATAGCAAATGGGACTGTTTCCACCAGTGGGGTAATTAGCTTCCAATGTGCTGTATTCCTTTCCAGATGAAAGCAAGCTTTGTTTACCTTCCTCCATTGTGGGAATGGAGAAGGTGTTTGTTATGTCCATGGCTGCATTCTGTCTTGCTTGGTGTTCTTCCAGTCCATACTGCAGCTGAAGCACAACCAGAACAGCAGCATCCAAAGCCAGAGTCATTTCATTCAGGGCCTGATAACCCATCATCAGCCACCACTCCCCATTTGGCTTCTTCACAGGCCATGCTGTACTATTGTGGAGGAAACTGGTTTGTGTTACTACATTTTGCTCCTTGAGACCATGCCTCAGCCTAATTCTACCACTGAAGTTCTCCCCTTCCAGCATTTCAGCAACCAGATGGTCACTCCTTCCACTCTTTGCAGTTTGTTCTCCTTGCCAGGTTGTGCAGAGTTGGGAGAGTACAGGAGCAAGGGGTTGATGTATTTCTGCAGCCACTCAGGCTCCACAGCAGCAGCCTGACCCCCCATCCCATTACCCCAGCCACATACTTTGGCCATGTGAACCCATCTGCACCCTCCTCCCTTTGTTCTTTAATAACTGTGATGGGGCTGCCTTATCCCCGGGGAGAGAACAAGTCCCCCTCATCACCATCAGAGGAGGAAGAAGACCAGACATTCTTACTATAATCCTTTGGTTCCCAGCCAGGAGTTCTTAACATTGCTTTCCAGATCACCCTTCTCTTTCTTCAGTTTCTGTAGGTTTTTTTTTCTTTTTCTTTTTTTTTTTTTTTCATGAAAACTCAGTATACAAAGGAACAAGATGAGAATAAAGCCTCCCGTCAGAGAGCCGGGGGATTCTTATTGCCTTCTTACTTTTGTGCCTAAACATTTGACCAAGTCTCATCCATATGCACTCACACTTTGGAGTTCAGGGCTTATGAACGAGCTTGGGTAATGCCTGCCATAAGGGCATCCCTTGCAGTGCTTATCCCTTCTCCAGAGCAAGGTCCTGTTGCAGTCTGAGTTCCCAGTACCCCCATTACAGATAACTCTGTTCTGTGAAAATGGTATCACAATTCTGACAGCAAAATGCGCTGTTGAATTTAATGACCTCTTTCCACCATGGGAGAGGTGACACAGCCTGGGAGTAAGGTTATGTGAGTCAGCATGGCGGTCCCAGCCATGCAGTGCATGGTTCTGGTGCTGGGCTATGGGGTCTTCTGGACATCTATCAGGTAATATCCTAGACTGAGAAATTATGAATCAGGATTCCCTTTATGTGAATTCCTCTCATCATATGAACCAGTTCTCCTTCAATTTATGTGCCAGACTATTGTTTTCATTTTGCAAAAGTGTAACAGCTTTGTAGAAACTACAGAAGTTGCTTATATGACAAACATCATTAGGAAAACATTTAAATATCTTTTGTCATCTAGAGCATGATCAACGTACTGTCCTGCTTAATCCTTTTGCTGTGGCTTTCTTATTTCTTTCCTCTTTTCTCCTTCATTATACTTTGCCTTCCACTTGCTCCTCTCCCCTTCTCTTCCTCTGCAAACAAGTTCCCCCATCTCTGCTCTTTATTTCTAGCCTGCTTTTGATTCTTTCTCTCTTAGCAAATGATATCTTCCTGGTGATCAAAATCCTTGGGGTCAGCTCCTACTTTCTCACATCCTCCTATGTCAGTTCCTATGGCTCATAGCTCTTTTCTTACTGGTTTTATTGGTATAAAGGTCCATTAACACACACACACACACAAACCTGACACAACATAAGCTCACCAGTCATTAATAGGAACTGCTATGTAGTTCACTGTTTGGGAACTAACCTAACACAAACAATGCCTAAAAGAGTGTCTGATACAGCAGTGTGAGCAATGACAGATTACCTCGCTACTACTATACGCTTAGTCAACAAGTTCCCTGTTGACTCCTTCCTCTACCTCCATGTTTATTAGCTAGTTCTTCATGGATTATAAGAGACGCAGATGAAATCCCATTCTGAATGAAGGGTTTTCTACTTCCTAAACAAATGTACTAAGTACTAGTCAATCATATAAAAAATGGAAACTCAATTAGATTTTTGTCCTCTAGGAAAGACAAATGCCTTTTATTTCTATAATACTTTTAGATTTTCAGCTTTTGGTTTGAGTAGTTCGTCATGGGACAGTTCCTACAGAGAATATGAGCTAATGGAAATTTTTCTCACAAAGCTGTGTGGTATGCTAAGTAAAATACTCATGTGGGATGTCATATGCATTAGTCATGCTGCATGTAGACACCAATGTGGAGGAACTGGAAAAGATATCTAATCTCTTATTTGGTTTGGCCTCTGTTTCTTTTGTCACTTAAAGAAAAGAATTCAAGAGGGCTTGCTGCCTATATAATGAAAAATTAAACACCTCCACTATTGCCTGTCACTGATGCCATTTAACACAAAACAGCCTGTAGCCATAATATTAAACTCTTTATCTGTAAAACAGGACCTCCTTGAGAAAAGGTTCTCCCAAGGTCTTATTCTTGCTCTGTGAAAAAATATTTTTCATTTGTTTGTCTCTAGAAAAAATGTATAGACCACAACAGGAGCAGATGTCAGATCTGAAGTCTGCACTCTCTTAAAAGGGTCTTTTTTGCCAACCTGCAGGATTTGGGTCCTTTACACTTTCTGTTTCACTGAATTCCAATAACCTTACCTAACTTTCTACACAACTCAACTCAAACAACTAGAGTAAAGAGTTTGCCTTTTTCTAGAATGAACAGTTTATAATTTTTGCTTAGGATACTTTCTGTTTTTGACTGTGGTTTCAATCTCTCTCAGATGACTTTCAGGTATCCCACTTCCTAGATTAATGTTTAAATTACTCAAGTAATTGTGCAAATAAATTTTATCTAACTTTCCTATGAGAAGAAATTTAAATGGTCTGAAATCTACATGGACAAAGTGCAAGTCTACAGGACTGGATTGAGTCAGGCATCAAGAATTTAGAGCTTCCTTTTGACTGTTTTTGATCGTTTTTTATTCCATTTGTGAAACGTTATGTGTTGGATTGACCCCAGCAAGTGGCCAAACACCCACACAGCTGGTTGCTTACTTCCCTCTCCCATGGAACAGTGGAAAAATAGAAGCAAGGAGAGAAGGCTGATGGACTGAGATAAAGACAGTTTAGTAAGTGAAGCAAAAGCTTTGTGCACAAACAAAATAAAGAAGGATTCTTTACTTCCCCTGGCAAGCAGATTTTTAGCTGCTTACTGGAAAGCAGGGCCACAGCACATCTAACAGATACTAGGGAAGAGAAGTGCCATAACCACAGATGTTCCCACTTCCTCCTCCTCTCCACTAGATCCTATTGCTGAACAGAATGTCATATGGTATGGAATATCCCTTTGGACAATTCAGGTCCCTTCCCAGCCTCTTGCCTGTCCCAGGCCTACTCAATATGGGGCAGAGGAGGAAAAATAGAGAAAACCTGGAGGCTGTGCAGGCACTGTTCATCAACAGACAAAATACAGGCATGTTACCAACACTGTTTTCGTCACAAATCCAAAGCATAACACCATCCAGGTTTCTATGAAGAAAGTTAACTCCATCCTGACCAGACCCAGTATACACACAATTACCCTACAGGCATGAATCAGGTCATCTCACTATACAGCAAATGCAGACAAAAAGCTTCTGACTTTTCTGAACTGCTTTTTGCAGGTATTCAGAGGCTCCTTGCTCTCCTGTTGATGGTACTTGTAGATATAGCTAAGTTATTGTTTGTTACCTGTGCTTTAAATACTCTTGTGTCTATGTCTGAAGTATATGATCTGAGTATGAATCTTGACCTCTGTAATTAAATGGAGAAACTTAAATTAGGAAAAATATACTAAACCATCTATAAATGGAAAGTAAGTGTAACATTTTTACTATCAAACTGAGCAAAATCCAGAACCAGTAAGAAAAACTAAGCACAAGGATGTATCTGCATTTTTCAGTCTCAAACAGATGACTCCACAACACAGAAAAATTCTCTTAGTCAATGTCTAAGATTATTTTTTATAAGGCAAAAATGGCAAAGTTTTCCTGCACTTTATTGTTGCAGCCTAGGGTGTAATACCTTCACCTGGGATTAAAGTTTTGGTGTAAAAGATTTGAGCTTACTTACCACATGAACTCTCTGTAAATAAAGTTATAATACTCTATCTTCCTCTGAGCATAGTTTGGATCCTTGTTGCTTATTAGTTTATTACTGTGAAAACTCCTTACCCTATAAACTCTGGCTGACTGCAGTTTCTGAGAAAAACTAAGAAAATCTGCCTTTTTCAGTATTTGTTATTTTCAGTTATTGAGAAAAAAATATGGCTATTTGCTCAGTTATTGAGTTGCAATTCATGTTAATAGAGAAATCAATTAAGAATATCTATTATTGTTATAATGTCACCATTAGCATTAATAATCACCTAAATATGGTTGTAACTTTTTTCTGAAAGTATGTCATGGTTTTGGCTGGGACAGAGTTAATTTTCTTTGTACAGACTCACACAATGCTGTGATTTGGATTCTTGGTGAAAATAGCACTGATAACACATTGATGTTTTTAGTTGTTGCAGAGCAGTGTTTGTATAGAGCCAAGGACTTTTCTGCTTCTCGTGCTGCCCTGCCAGCAAGGAGGTTGGGGGTGCACAAGAAGCTGGGAGGGAACACAGCCAGGACAGCTGACCCAGGCCGACCAAAGACATATTCCATACCATATGGCATCATGCTCAACACTAAAAGCTAGGGTAAAGAAGGAGGAGTGGGGGGATGTTGGGAGTGATGGCATTTGTTTTCCCAAGAAACTGTCATGCATGATGAGCCCTGCTTTCCTGGAAGTGTCTGAACACCTGCCTGTCAATGGGAAGTAGCGAATTAGTTCCTTGTTTTGCTTTGCTTTTGTGCACATCTTTTGCTTTACCTCTTGAACTGTCTTTATCTCAACCCATAAGTTCTTACACTTTTACCTTCCTGATTCTCTACCCCAACCACCTGGGGAGAGTGAGCAAGTGGCTGTGTGGTGCTGAGCGGCCTGCTGGGGCTAAAACACAACAAAGTACTAGCCAGCTGTCCAGAAAAGGTCATATAAAAGGTTATCTACCCTGATCAACTTATGAGATCATATAAAATTAATTTAATGTACTAAATATCCAGAAAAAGTTGTTAAGCAACACCAGGGTTTAAAAATCCTTTATACTGAATAGTCCCGAGAGACTATTTTCTTTAAGTGATTTTTTTTTTTTTTAATGACTTCTCAGAACATATCTTTTCAGTAAAGAATATTCATTTTTGGAATAATTTTTAGCCTATTTAATAAAAGATGTATAGTGACATGGGTAACACATTCCTCCAAGATAATCTAATTCAAGTTGATTAGATTTGTTGTGGAGTACAGTAAACCTGGATCAGATGCCAGACTGCTAAAGGTCCTAAAGAAGACATATTCTTCTAAAACAGTTTCCTCATTTCCAAGGTTTTACTAATGATTTTAGTCATATTTGAAAACCAAACTAAATTATATCAATAAATAAAAATATGCATAATTTAGTGCATATTGGAGTGAGATAGTTATCATCCAGAGTAAGATGTAACAAATCAGACAATTTCCTTCCTTGGTCAGAAACTAGGCTAAGTGCATTGTTGGTGAAAGATGATGTAGCATGTATTAACAAATTAAATGTGTTCCCTGGTATTCTTTATTCTTTCATTGTCTTTCACTTGTACAACTGTTCTGAATCTTAATTATGATAATAATTCTACCGGCAAACTTCTGGAAGACAGCAGGTCACATAGAAGGAACTGGAAATTTTCAGTTCAGCAATCATATAGTTAAATCAAAAGTAAAAAAAAAAAACAAAGGAGGATTGCTGGAGTAAGCAAACTGAGCTTAAAAAAAATGCTTACAAAATAAATTTGTTTGTTTCCTGGAATAAATCAGCATATTCTTACATATATAATACGTTGGTATAGCCAATGTATTTAAATTTTGTTAGATAAGACTAATATCTATCTTATTTTTACTCTGGATGGTGTTTTACTCTGGATGTCATTTTGAAACCTGCAAAAAGTTTGCCAGTTAGAGAACTGCTCCAACTCGTTAACAGAATTTCATTCTATTTCACAGCTGAGATTTAGTCTAAGATAGTAGTGGTTACATAGAGTAGCAAACTTGATTTGTAAGCCCCAACTAATTCTCTCTGGTCTCAAAAGCAGAAGTTAATAAAGAACAATGAAGTGTGAATCATTGTCATTGTAACCTGCACGTCACGTACAGAAGAAAGAAAATAATAATAATGTAAATATACAGAACTCAGAATATTTTCTTCAGATTCTCAAGTATCTACAAGTATCTCAAGGCATCTGCAAGATGCGACTTGTCTTAGAAAAGTGAAGCTTCCGAAGAACTGCTAGAATATCTACTTTTCTTTTTTTCTTAAGTGCACNTTCAAGAAATACATTCAGAAGCAAATTAGCATCCTTTGAAATCTCAAACATTATTCTAAAAATTAATAGCACAGTGGCACTTTATTTATTTATTTATTTTGGTAGCTATTTATATGTAATAGAGTTTTAAGGAAAGAAAGGACTCATTTAAGCTGAATGTTCTGTTTTCCTGAAAATAATCAATGAATTTGCAAGTGGATATATGTTTTCCTATCAATCGATGATTTCACACATCATTCATTTTCTAGGTGTGAAGTACATATGCATTTCAATTATGAGCACTGTAGAGCTCATCCATTCATATTAACATATAATGTTAAAAAAAATACAAAATAAACAAAGCAAAGATTAAATTAAGTGTAAATAAAATTTAAAAATAAACTTTCCGATCAAAAGTTCAAAATTTTCTCACTAGAGAAATTTTTTACAAGTTTGGGAGCTACCTATATTCTGAACAACAACAGCTTTTGCTGTAGTCTATGACTTTTTTGCCTATTTGTAGTGTAAGCTATTATGTAAGTATAGGAGAAAGCCTATTTCTCTTAACTTCAGGCCATTGTCTCCCCTTTAAACATACAAATGAAAGGAAAGTATGAAAGGAATGTATGACACATTTGACTTTAGTGTCTGGCCCTTAACAGCATCTCTTCCTGGTTACTTCAGCTCAAAATATAATTCTGGTATCTGGGAAACAGTTTAATCTAATGATTTATGTCAAGTCTTTTTGTCCTACAAGAATGAAAAGGCTGTTGATAAAATGAAATAGTAGACAAGTTTCATGATGCATTGTCACCTTTTTACCCTTAGCTTTTGACATTTTTTCATTCTTTTCCCTCAAATTGCATAAATTTCCTGTGTAATGAAAGATTTCTTTGTTACCTAATTATCAGTACAGGCTTAGCTGGCCTTTTTTAAATTTTATTTTAATTTTGTATGACTTCATGGAAGATACGGTTTTACTCCATCCAATAAAACCATCAAAACGTCAAAAAAAA
>VXAA01007184.1:66515-79444 GCA_013399115.1 Anseranas semipalmata
ATCAATTTCAACATGGTTACAACAGATTTAAACACTTGATCAAAAATAAGTCAGTTAGATGAGACCAAATGAAATACAACATGCATTTACCAAAGATAGATCATGTCCAATTTATTCAATAAATTCTGAGACAGGATAATTGTTTTTTTTTTACAGTATGAAAATATACATGATATAATCTTCCTAGACATCAATAAAGACCTTGGTACAGTGCCACATTACTAGGAAAGCTGGAGAAATTAGAGATTTGTCAAGTTAAAAATGAGTTGCTCAAAAGGAAAGATACAATTGATAATGATGAAAGGGCACTACCAAATTATTGGTTCAGGAAGGAGTTTCTCAGAAACTTTATTTAATATTTAATAATTTCCACTTTTTATTTCTACAACAGTAAGTGTGGGAAAATTAATAAAATTTGCTGACAGCAAGTAAGGAAGTAAAAATGCTTTGGATGATTGGAATGCTGTGTAGGACAAATTAGATGATATTGAGAACCTAATTTATAAAGTAGAATTGCACTTCTACAAAAATGTAGCTTGTACATTTTGGGATTATCAAAAGTCTTTCTGCTACAATATGTGTTCATATGAGTTCATCAATTAGAAAACACATTTAAAAGAAAATATCTATATGTATAAATCAGTGATGGGAGCAGTTACAGAGGTAACCTGTAATACTGAATATAGAAGCGACTGAATCCTGCATGGCTTGGTTCTCTGGTTCAGCTGCAGTGCCTGTCACAAGGGTTGGAGTAGCCACAGGACCTGTCATGGGGGTTGGGGTGGATCACAGTGCCTGTTGTTTTGTTATCAGATCCAGAGACCTTCTCTTCCCCTTGAGGGTGCTGAATAGTGCTGAACAGGGCTTGGTAGGCATGGGCCAGGCCCCAGCAAGTCGCAGTGATTTGTGTCTCTCTGGAATTGCCAGGGTGACAGCATACTTTTTCCAAATATTTTACTAGTTTTTCAGGATTTTACACTTGTTCAGAGGTGAAGTTCCAAAGCAGTGGAAGTGCCCACTGCCCTAGGTATCTGCTCATACTATCCCACACACCATGCCACTCCAGCCTTGGGACAGATATCTGGGTGATATTCTTAAATAGTTGTTTAACAATAAACAAAACCTGAAACACACTCCAGAGATATAGCAATAGGAACATGCTGGTTTGAACATCTCAAGGATACTCAAAATTCTCCAGAGTGTGGAGGAGAAAGGGAAAGTGAAGGAGAAAGGAAAGGTGAAGGAGTGGGGGAAAGTATCCTCCCCAATAGACTCACTCCCTGAGGAGAAAAGGTAAAGAGTGTAATTATTAATAGTTTCTGAGAGATGGTTCCTGAAGTATGGCGATGATGGCAATGCCTTCAAAGCACAAATACCAGATCAGTCTCATGACCAGTAATTTTATCATATCAAAAGCCAGTGCTACACAGTACAGCAAAATGATAACCTTAATCCAGCCCCCAGAGATGATAAACATCTCTACAGGGAGCATAAAAAGCAAGTAAGGTGTTACATAACAAGACTCTGAGAAGCACAACAATTCTGAGAGGAAAAAAATCAACATTGTGACAAGCAACTATTAAACTAATATAGTGTTTATAACAAATTTGTTTCAACATGCTGTGACCAGATCTGTCATTATATCAATCCTTTGTGCCCCACATCGGGTGCCAAAAGAACCATTGTGGTTTAACCCAGCAGGTAGCTAAACCCCGTACAGACATTCACTCACTGCCCGTTGCACCCAAGGCCTTGCTCAGGCAGATAGTGACTATGGTACTGGTTACACCCAAGACTTTTCTCATACAGATAGCGACCACAATACTGGCTCAGGTTGTGTGCTGGAGGAACTGACAGACGGACGCCTCACTCAACAGCTGAGGGCCAATTAGGCATACACACACACACAAAAAATGACTATGAGTCAATCATCTTATCCCATAAATAGGAAAAAGCACAAAGCCTGCTGAGCTCTCCTGCATGACAGCAGGGTGTATGCCAGGATCTCCCCTTGACGAGAGACACCTCTCAGGTTACTTCTTGCAAGATGGAGAGACTACTTACTTGCTACAGATCTTTGGTAAGTAGCTAATAGTTAGCTTCTTGAAATTTTGCAAGCAATTTGCTAAGCATGCATTATAGGGAAATCTTAGCTAAGTAATATAAAGAATTGATTGTGCATATATAATCTTTTAGACATAAACCGTGTACCAAGTCTGGGACTTGGGAGTATAGTGGGAAAATCTCTTCTTCTGACCGATTAGCTACAGTGTGTTTAAGGCACCCCAGGATACGCTTGACCCTTCAGACCACCAGGGCACAATGTTGATTTATATTGAGCTTACCATTAACCACAACGCCCAGATCCCTCTCTACAGGCCTGCACTCCAACCAGTTGTCCACCAGTCTATACCAACATCCAGGGTTACACCATGCCAGATGCAGAATCCAGCAGCTGCTCTTGTTAAATTTCATATAGTTGGTGATTGCCCAGCACTCCAATCTATCAAGATCTCTTTGTAAGGCCTCTCTACTCTCAAGAAAATCAATGACTCCTCCTAATTTACTATCATCCTTAAACTTAGTGTGCACTCAACTCCTGCGTCCAGGTCATTTATAAAAACATTGAAGACAAATCTCTCTTTAAAACTGAGCTCCAGGGAACACCACTAGTGACCGAACACCAGCCTGATTTCCTACAACTCTTTGAACTCAACCCCCCAGCCAATTGTTCACCCATCATGTTGAGTACATGTATAGCTGTACGTCAGACTTTTTGTCCAGAAGAGGATACTGTGAGAGGCAGTATGAAAAACTTTACTAAAATCCCTTCCCCCCTCCCCCCCCNGTCTTTTCCTTGTCCACCAGATAGGTAACCTTGTCATATAAAGATACAAAGTTAGTAAGCCTTGACTTTCCCTTCATGAACCCATCTTTGTTTTGACCAGTTACTTCATTGCCTTTCAAGTGTTTTTCAGTAACTTCCAGAATAACCTTCTCTATAATTCTACCAGGCACAAACATAAGACTGACAGACCTGTAATTACCAGGGTCTTCTTTCTTGCTGTTCTTGAAAACTGGAATAACATTAGGAAGCTTCTAGTCAACTGGAGCCTTTCCAGATTCCCTTAATTTTGTACTAGAATATAGATATGTGGGAGTTCTTGTTTCTTTATAAATTACACACTGAATTTGATTTAGGGAGAGATATTGGCATCTTAGAATCAGGCATTACATAATTTTAAATTTTACTGGGAAGTGCTACTTTGTTAAGTTAAATGTTTTGTCATCAAATATAAAACAACCATCTCTGGTGACTGCAAAAAGAACAGCTAAGTATTTTATAATTCATATTAAAAAGTGAAAACTACAACTTTTGTAGCATTAAAAAGCTATATATTTATTGAAGAATTACACACATGATCAAGCAAGAATGTTATTGTTTATTCAACACCATGCCATTTATTTTTAGTTATTTCATAAATCATGTTTTATTGTATCTGTAAGAATTATGCTGAGTAGAAAGTTCTCTTATTAGCTACTTTATATTGAAATTATTTTCCTATCCATAAGCAAAAACTGACTTATTCATCTATCTATTTTTGAAATGAAAACAGAGATTTATGATATTAAGTTTAGTTTTGGGGAAACTCTGGTCAAAGAGAAGTGAAGCCTACCAGTAAGATCTTAAGGGGAAAAATGGTCTATATTTTATGCAGTGAAGCTATAGTAACATAATAAGTGAAGATACATGATAATTCAGTGCTAGTTAACTTTCTTTGATTTTTTTTTTTATTTTTTGTAATAATAAAATTAATAAAATATTTTGTTAAAAAGAAAGCCAGTTGATAATGTTATTCTAGTAGATACGGAAAAGTAAATAAGCATTACCATACAGAGAACAGGCTAAAAAATAATGTAAAAGTCAAAACTGCCATTTACATGTGTCTGTCTCCTGTGTTGTCTTGGAAAACACATCTAGGTATCTCAGCTGCGATCTTTTTATGATACAGCTGATAAATGAGCAGGAGGTACATACATTATCTGAAATCTAATGACCTTTGTTGGGTAGCTATTTCATGGGAGCGATCTGACACCTGAAGGGAAGGCAAGATCAAGGATGCTCATCCTATCTTATTCTTGAAAATATTTCTATGGTTTATAGTATTAAAATGATATTACAGAATGAAAATGCACAGATTAATAGCTAACTAGCACAGATAGACAAGTGTGTCACAGTGTGGCAACGGAGGGTCAGGATCCCTAGAAGCATCTGGGTGATGGTGGAAAGAGTCACTGCTAACCATAGAATGGCACAGGGAGGCTGATCCTGGAAGAAGCAGCAAGTTGAAGAAAAGTATGATATGATAACAGCAAATGATAACAAAACATCCTGGTGTAACTAGAAATATCTCCAAGTTATTTTCTGCCGTCCTTCTTGATTTTCATTAATCATTTATGTTAGGAGTGAAGGAGGGTTGAATTAGATGCGCCTTTGAGCTTATAGTCATCTTATTAAGAAGCCACCTCCTTTCAGATTCTTCTCCATTCCCCAGCAATTGTTGCTTATTTGATTGAATTTAATTTAATTTTAATTGTCTTGACTGACAATGAGACAAATGGGGAGCTCTAATCTGGTCACTGAGTACGTCTCTAAACAGTCATTAAGTCAATAAGTAGTAAGTAATTTAAACAATTTGGCCTATAGACTTGTGAATGTGTCTTTACTTGAGTGCTACTTTGTCCTAAACTCCCCTTTTTCCTCAGGTAACTTTATTTTTATTGTATCCTCTCAATCAATTTGATAAAGACAATTTAATTCACCATAAAGTGCAGTATTGCTTTTTCCAAAACTATTTGTGAATTTACTAACTAGCATTACACTCAAGAACTCATGAGTAGAAGGAATCCATATATATGGACTCAAGAATTTACATTTGATCAATTGATGTTTTAACATTCAATTAAATTGAAAGGTCTGATCAATACTAGTCAAAAACATTATTAAAAACAAACAAACAAAACCTACCTTTTTCATATCTTCTCCTTTTCTGTGGTGTTATGCTCAACCTTAAGAAGTCCCTTTGGTTCATGCTGTCAATGTTTCAGACTTTCTCAAGCAGCATGGGAGGAAAGGGGTGTCACAATCCCTCTTTATGATCAGTTTCAGCATCTTTAGCCAAGCTCAGAGGGATACAAGCAAGCAGCATGGGAGGAAAGGGGTGTCACAATCCCTCTTTATGATCAGTTTCAGCATCTTTAGCCAAGCTCAGAGGGATACAAGCAAGCAGCATATACACAACTTAGAAATGCAATGCAATTATTCATTGGCTACTGCACACCAAAGATAGCAAGGACTTAGCAATACATCAGGTGGAGCATCCTAAAGAAGAGACCTGAGAGCCTTTGCTGGCTGGCAGACATCAGCCAAGAAGGGACAAGGTGGTCCCCCCAGCTTCCTCCAGCAGCTTCTTGACATCAGTGAGCTGCTGTCTGGCCTAGCTCCATCAACTCCGTGGAAAACGATGGCCTGGCCTTACCTTGGTGAAACCCGACCAGCCCAGAATGGGACTGACCTGCCTGGTTGGCCTTCCCAGCTTTGTTGCTGTAGGGTTTTACAACTTTTTTCTGGTATTTTCCTTCATGAATCCCTGATCTACTAATGGTCCTGTCTCATGAACCTCACTGCTGCCTGTACATGTGACTTCCTTATCTCCATGCAGACTGTCTCACTGCTCTCTGTCAGCTATCCTAGCCCTGGATACAGAGAGGGGCAAAACCAGAGCTGGGCCCTATGGCCTTGGTGCACAGGCAGCTAAACCCTGGCATTGGGGACCTTACAGCTGGAGCTATAGTGGGGCTACCACAACTCACTGGCACACTTCTATAAAGAATTTTGGACCAGCACCAAACACAAAAATCTCTGTAGTCAGCAGCCTACACATTTCCAAGTTGGGGCCATTGCCAATTGCTACCTTTATAGCAGATCTGTCTTGGAGCTGACAGTACAGGCAGAGAGGTGAGCCTCCAGCACTCAATTCCTCACTGAAGAGCATCCTTGTGCAATTTCTCTCTGGTGTAAAATAAATGCTCAAAGCAGCGAGTCTCACCATGAATAGAGAACCCGAAACAAATGACAAACATACGTTGAGGTAAACTGCCTTTTGGGCTTTTCCACTATCATGGCAGCAATTGAAAATCATGTGGTTTTGCCATAGACTCCCTTACAGGTCTGTCATTATGCACCATTATGTCATCACTGAGCACCCTCAGCAAGTTTGCAGACAACACCAAGCTGAGTGGTGTGGTCAACACGCTGGAGGGAAGGGATGCCATCCAGATGAACCTGGACAGGCTGGAGAGGTAGGACTGTGCAAACTTCATGAAGTTCAACAAGGCCAGGTGCAAGGTCCTGCATCTGGATGGAAGCAATCCCAAGCAAGAATACAGTCTGGGTGATGGGTAGATTGAGAACAGCCCTGAGGAGGACTTTGGGGTGTTGGTGGATGAAAAAGTAAACATGAGACAGCAGAGTGTACTTGAAGCCCAGTTGCTTCCAAAGAAATGTAGCTAGCAGGTCAAGGGAGGTGATCCTCCCCCTCTACTCTGAGATGCCCACCTGGAGTACTGCACTCAGCTCTGGGGCTCCCAGCATAACAAAGACATGGACCTCTTAGAACGAATCGAGAGGAGCACCACAAAGATGATCAGAAGGCTAGAATACCTCTTCTATGAAGACAGGCTGAGAGAGTTGGGGTTTTTTAGGCTAGAGAAAAGAAGGCTCCAGAGAGCCTTGTAAGGAAAACCTTATAGTGGCCTTCATTATTTAATGGGGGCCTACAGGAAAGATGGGGAGCGACTGTTTATCAGGGACTGTAGTGACAGGACAAGGGGTAACAGTGTTAAACTAAAAGAGGGTAGATTTAAATTAGACATTAGGAAGAAATTCTTCACTATGAGGGTGGTGAGGCACTGGAACAGGTTGCCCAGAGAAGTTGTGGATGCCCCATCCCCGGAAGTGTTTAAGGCCAGGTTGGATGGGGCTTTGAGCAACCTCCCACCTCTAGTGGGAGGTGTCCCTGCCCATGGCAGGGGGTGTTGAACTAGATGATCCTTAAGGGTCCCTTCCAACCCAAGCTATTCTATGATTCTATGACGATGATTATTTTATGATTCTATGATTCTATGATTAAAAACCTCTGTGAGGATAGGAAAGTATGTGTTCAAATCCACTTAAGCTGAAGGGAAAGTTGAATAGCCTATGAAAAGGCATGGACCAACTAGATGAAAAGGAGAGCCTTCCCTTACTTAGTTTTGTCAGGCAGTTCTTGTTCTTGCTTTTTCACAGAAAAATATTTTCATGTTATATGTTCCTGAATCAGATTTTTTTTCTTTCCTGAGATAACACTAAATGTCTGATACCTTCTTAATATTTTGAGATTGCTGGCTTGGGTTTTTCCATTTTCTGTTTATTACATTAAAATAAAATCATTATTAATGATTAAGATAAAATCATTATTAATATTTTTTTAAAAGACTGAGTTTTTCACCATCTCATTTTTTTCATTTTGGATGCTAGGATTTCAGTCATTTCCACGGTGCTGTCCTTGATATAATCCTTGAGCCTTTATGTCTTTCATGAACATCTGAAGTTCACTAGTTTGGCAAAAAGGTTAAGCAGTAGATTTTCCCATGCTGAGATACATACATTTTCCCCAGAATTTCAGTGTTCAGATTCTACCTAGAAGAATGTAGGTATATTTCCAATGCAGTAACCCAATAGTTTAGAAAAGGAAACAAAACCTAAGGAACTGAATAAACCCACAGTTCTGATTAGCTAAAGATGGATAAAGGAAGTATTTCAGTAACAGTTGTGCAAAAATAAATTATGTCTCTTCACATATCAATCTCCATCACCAAAAACTAAAAAAAAAAGAATTTTAAATCCCATATATCCTTTTAATATTACTTCCATAAAGCCTTGCAATATGGGAAAACTTGTGCATTAGCTCTACACCAGATAGAAGATGTAGATATTTCAAAATATGTAAAAACGATCCAGAATGAACAAAGATCATTAGATCAATACATAGGTAGGTGTATCAATCTCAATAACACCCTGTTATTTTGATATTTATTGATGTTATTACAATTTTTTTTTAGCTATCGCAACAAAAAAAAAGAGCAATGAATTATCTGAGACCAAAGTCTTCTGATAGATATGACATGATATGTGAGAAAACACCTTTATGGGTTACTGAAGCATGAATACATGAAACCTGAAAAGAATACACAATAGAATATGATTCTTTCTAGTTGTTTCAATTCAAATTATATAAAATTTCCACACACTACTACATGAGTTATTGTGATTTCTTTTGCCCAGAGATATCCATAGAAATCTCCTATGCTCATAAAAATATATTTAAATAATAAAGAGCTAGTGCAATGCAAGAAGTAGGTGATACAGATAAAGTGACAGACTAGAATTTATAACAGGATTTTATATTCATATATGCAGGGTAAGATGGCATTTTCAGTAGTAGAGGAGAAGATACTATGGAAAATCAATATGCTGGGAACACAGATAGGAGTTTTGTCTTGGTGGGTGTATATATATCTTGAAATATCTTTCAAAAAGGGATTCCAAAATATTTAAATTCAGCAATCAAGTGAAGGCTTAGAAAGTGGATCAGTTGGAAAATGAAGTGCAGTACTTCACATTCATATAAGCTTGAGCAAAAACGAATTTTTATAAGAATATTATGGCTGTTTCTGTGTTCAACTAATTGTTCATTTTTTTAATAAGAAAGTGTCAAGGAAGAGGTTGAGATTTAGTTCAGACACGTTCAGAGTAGAGGAGTAGCTCTAAAACTCTCTCAGGACAGATACATTTATATATGAGACGTTTTTCTGGGGAGAAAAAAAAAAAAAGAAAAGAAAGAAACAACAACAAAGGCCAAGATCCCTGTAAACATATGTGATAGAAAATGTTGCATGTAGTATAGTCTAGGAAATGAGTGATAGATTCTTGAATTACTGGAACAAAAGTGCCTGCAAAAAAAAAACAAGTATTTTTTTTTTAGAATGTATTTAAATTCTACACAATTTAGCAGATTTAAAAGTTGTCTGTTTTAGTTTTGACCCATATATTCATTTTCCTACAAGGTCTGCTATTGTGATTACTTTTTTATTATTTTTTTTTTCTTTAATCTGTAAGTGTGGCATGTTTTACAAAATGTCATTTTGGTCCTTTATGACTATTTCTAGAGCAAAACAAAGTATAATTTTCTACTTCCAATTTTAATCATATAATTCAATTCATGTTAGTGGCACATGGTTTTACATGTAAAGTAACATTTTAGTTACACATTTTCAGTGTTACTAAAAGTACAATATAGTCCAAGTTATGAAAACTGTTCCCTTTTAATCCCAACAACTGCAGAGTGCTGTCATCTCAAGCTTGTAAGTCATTTCTCTCTTTATAATAAATTCATGCTGGCTCATCTCAGTGGCAACCTCTAATTCACCAGTGACCTGATCTGTGTTTGTATTTTCTTCTCTCAGCATTTTAAATAAGTGTTTGTAACCTGTTAAGTGTGTGCCAAGAGATAAAGGTCTTATTTCAGATTTTCATGGATTCAGAACTGCTATTCTGATGTTTATGCACATGAAGGATCATTTCACCACAGCTGATGTAGTTCTATGTCTCTTTGCTGGACTAAATTCTTTACACTTCAAATAATCATAAAGCTACGTCTTAGTTCCAGTCTTCCCTTTTTTTCCCCATATTTCTTTAAGTAGCCTCAAAGTGTTGTGCCATTTTGCAAGTTGCTAATCTTCTTTATTCTTATAATTCTATTCTTACAGATAAATTATCTACAAATTTTTGTACTTTATCTAGGAATGATGTTGCAGGCCTCAGAAATATGTTACTATTGTGAAAATCAGGATTGACTGTTTCACCTATTTGCTTCTTGGTTCACAGAACCTGGTGTATCTATGTCTACAGATTGAAACCCATATCTCATAAGAATTCAGCTGCAAAAATGTTGTGAGCTCCACTACAGTCAGGATTCTACCCTCAAACGTAACAGTTTGCAGTAGTTTCAGAGGTTCCTTTTTCAATCTAAATATGCCTTTCGTGATGTAACCAAACTGCAATATTCCAAATTGTATAAAATTTGATTTATTCCAACATTATTCTCCATTATTTTTCAGTCTGTACAAGGACAATCAAGTCAATATATATTGTGTAAAAAATACAAATATATCTTGTAAAGTTCTGACACACATATATCTCAGCTAGTTTTAGATGCTTACAGCATAGACCTCTATACTGAAATAGTCACCCTTAATTCTTAATATTGTTCCAAATCAATAGGCATTTTTAGAGCATGGATTGACTCATTTAAATGTTTACTCTAGAGTACTGAGGGGTGTCTATAGGAGGCTCTGTCTTTCCATTACCTAGAAAGCTGTCTAACAGACTCATGGTCTCTCTACAAAGTGAGACTAATGAATCATTTGTTTGCATGATACACATCCATCAAAAGTCTTGGCAAAACAATGATGTTATTACTTGGCTTCAGTCAAGCAAATTAGGCAAGGGACCCAGCCATTAACAGTCCTGTCATGGTTCTGTTAAAACATCTTCCTTTAAAAAAGAAAACCTTTGAAATGAGTTGGCATGTACAGGAGTTTTCATGCTACCTTCCTTTTCCCTACTCACCCATTAGTTATGGTACGCTTAAAAGGATTAATTAAAGGGAACAAATGAATTGGGCTTACTTTTGAGTTATGAGCAATAAACAGAGGAAGTGAACAGGAAGCTGAGGAAAAAAGTGAAAAGAACCTTGATTATAGATTCATGTCTGTCTCTGTTGCGAGAGATAAGTCCTTTGTGAGATTACCGGCTCTGCAGCTGTAGTTTGGTGAGATGACATCAAGGCTTTCAGTCTGGCAAATCATTGACTCATCATAATAGCTTGCTTGCTAAGCTTATGTCATGAACAAAACTGTGGGAGATTACTGGTAGAGCATTTATAACTCATTTGACAGGGGTTTGGACACATAGCTTTTCATGATGTTACCCGCTAAAATATCTTTTATTTTCTTGGGTTCAAAATATAGCAAGCCTGGCTGGTTAGAATTCTAGTTTGCTGGGCTGGTGTAAAACAACAGCTACATATTACTGACTCTTTTTGTTTTAGTTTTAGTTTTAGTTTTTGTTTGTGTTTTTGTTTTAGTTTTTGTTTTTGTTTTGTTTTTCTCCAAAACAGAAAGAGAGATGAAACTTTATCAGTGTGAAGGCACATTACTCAGAGAATAAGAGCAATGGATCTAACAGAATTGATGTGATCTTACAGCTATGCTGCTGAAATAGAAGATCTGTCTGTTCCCAGTTGAGACATCTGGCGAAAAAGATAACAAATTTGGTGAAAAAACAGGAGCATGTATTTTTGAATGGAAAGTAGGCATCTAAGAATGTATTTCTTTCTCCTTGTGTAAGAAATAAAGTAAGTAGGCTAACTGACATTGAGAGTGCAATCTTGGCTCATATTCCGCCTGCTATGTAGTGTAACCCAGCCAGGTACTTTTCAACAAGGCCTAACCAGTCAGTTTTCTTTCTCTTCCTCTACCATAAACCTAGCCCTTGTTTTCTTGATGCTTATACTATCATAACAGACTCCAAAATACATTTATTCTCCATAACTCCAGCCATCTGACTTTGTTCTTAGCTTTTTGTCCTCTTTCCTCCCTAAACCCATTTTTCATCTCTCAAAAATAAAAATTATGGAGAGGATGACTTCAATTATAGCAATTATTCTGATCAGTGCTCTGCCTACAGTTTGCCACTGGTATCATAATGGATTCTTCTCCTATTCATGTTACATACTCTTAATTTTACCTTGGTGAACAAAATGACTCAAACCCCAAAGTTAATGTCCATACAGCGCAAATTTGTTGCTTCATCAGAGGATGAGAGCCAAAGTATAAGAAAATTAGCTGTAAATAAAATGTTCAGCTCTCATCCTCCTCTTGTCTTGCACTGCTTATTGCATTGAATATTCATTCAGCTGAGAGAAAAATTTTTTTTAAAAATGTTCCCATATGCCTTTTTAAATGTTTTTCTACTTTTGAAAACCACATTCCTCGGGACTTAAAGAATGAATTTCCATCTTCACTATTTTGCCATTTAAAATATTTCAAAAATATTTCAGTTTTCAGTAGAGTAGTGTGAAGAATAGCAGAAGTACTCTTCCATTATTTTCTCTAAAGTTAATACAAATCAGGTGATGCCTAATTAGCAGAAACAATCTCATGATGGCAGTTTCATTTTTTCATTTAAACAGAAGCTGTACCCTACAATAACACCTGAACTGTTACTATAAATGAAGTAAATAGACTTTTATTTTTTTTAATAAAAGTTATTTCATGTTTTAAAAATCAGATTTTGCTTCCCCCTTGCAGAAGGTAATATTATTTTCTCTTTTAAAGACAGCATTAGCAATTTCACTCATCAGTCCATTCAAGCTTTGTATCTATCACTGATTATTATTAGCAAAAGGCACAAACCTAGATTTTTATTTTATTTTTATTTTTATGCTTATGCTTTCTTTTTATTGGGACTACTAGTAAAGTGTCTTTGAATGGACACTTGAAAGGAAATCCTGTCATCAGAAATAATTACATGAATTGGTTGCATAGATACACATAACTGCATGATGACTGGATCTCCACAGTTCATTACTGTTCTAAGTTTCTGTGGTGGGTTTACCCTGCTGGGCAGCTGAACTCCACCACAACCGCTTTCTCACTCCCCCTCCTCAAAAGAAGAGGAGGAGAAGGAAAAAAACTTATGGGTTGAGATAAGGATAGTTTAATTAAAGGAGAGGAAGAAAAAAAACAACAACATATATATATAT
>VXAA01007184.1:79737-119726 GCA_013399115.1 Anseranas semipalmata
GAAAGTTAACTCTATCCCAGCCAGACCCAGTACAGTTTCAAAGACCTTCCATGCGCAAGTAGTGAACCAGAGAGCACCATGATGTTGTTTCCAATATGTTACCTTTCTTTTCGTCAGCATATACTTGTCAATAAATTAAGGCCATAGCAATTAGTAATTATAAATGAACGTTGAATATTTTCATAAAAATATTCACATTTCTTATTAGAAAAAATACATTTATTTCTCTGTGGCATAAGCATCACCTACTTAGTTCTGTAACAGTCTTATCTATAAATAAGGAAGAAGGATATTAACCCACAAAAAAGTCAGATACCCTGGTTTTGACAGTCAGTGAAAAAGTAAAGAATTATTACGCTAGTGATGATACAATGCCATATATAAAGGGATGAACTATGCAATTAAGGGAATACCCAGAACTGACCATCTCTGATGGATTTCTTTGTATGTATATTTGGTATGTTTTTTCTCTAGAATTCTAACATATAGAATCTACGATAACATAAAACACTGGAAAATATATCGTTATTATTGTTATTATTATTTCAAAGATTCACAGAATCACAAAACTGTAGAGCTTGGAAGGGACCTCTTGATTTTATCTGGTCCTAAGCCACCAATCAAGCAGGGCCACAGAGAGCAGGCTGCCCAGAACTATGTCCAGATGGCTTTTGAAGATCTCTAAGGAGGGAGACTACACAACCTGTCTGGGAAAACTGTTCCAGTGCTCAGTCACCTGCACAGTAAAGAAGTGCTGCCTGATGTGTAGAGGAAACCTTTCGTGTTCCAGCTTGTGCCCATTGCCTCCTGTCTTTTCACTGGGCACCACTGAAAAGAGCCTGGCTCTGTCTTCTTTGCACCCTCTCTTCAGATATTTACATACATTGATGAGATCCCCCCAAGAACCTTCTCTTATTGTTGTGGTTTAACCTGGAAGGCAGCTCAGCACGACACTGCTGTTTCCCCAGTGGGATGGGGGAGAGAATCAGTAAAAGGTAAAGCTCNTGACTGATGCCTAGCCACTCCCTGAACAGTGGCCACTCCCCCAGTTGACTCCCCCCTGTTTTGTTTTTCAACATGACATCATTTGTTATGGAATATCCCTTTGGGCAATCTGGGTCAGCTGTCCTGGTTCTGTCCCCTCCCAGCTTCTCGTGCACCCCCAGCCTCCTCACTGGTAGGGAGGAGCAGCATGAGAAGAAAAAAGTCCTTGACTCAGTGTAAGCACAGCTCTGCAACAACTAAAAACATCAGTGTGTTATCAACATTATTTTTCTCCTAAATTCCAAACATGGCATCATACCAGCTACTATGAATAAAACTAATTCAACCAAAACCAGGACACTTATCTAGGCTAGACAGCCCCATCTGTCTCAGCCTTCCTCATAGAAGAGATGCTCCCATCCCTTAACTATCTTTGTAGCCCTTTGTTGGACTCTCTCCAGTCTCTCTTGTAGTGGGGAGCCCAGAACTGGACACAGTAGTCCAGGTGTGGAGGGGAAGGCCAGATGTAAAATCAAATTTGAGATCAAGAAGGAGTAATTGTATTTACAAAGACTCCTGAACATTTTTGCTTTCTTCTCTTCCGTGAGGCATAAATCTCTCCCAAGGATCATCAAGTCAGATCACAAACTCTGCTACAGCACTTTTAAGACCTGATTTTGGTCTTGTCTGTTGTGTGAAGAATACTAGCTCATGGTTTTAATCTTTTATACTTCAGATCTGCAGGTTGTTGCAGGTTGTTGGAAGCATTCTGCAACTAATGTTAAGTTGGATTATGTGCAACAGGTATTCTGTAAGCTTCTTCTGGAGACAGAAACTATTGCTGACATTTCACATCCATATTGTTTATGTCAGTGGAATGTTACTTAATCTATGAAAATAGTATTATTCTCCACTTTATATTCTTCACCTTAGAATGAATAAGGCCAAGACATATAGAAGCATATGTTTTTATTTATCAGAATCTCATGACTCCTTACATGATGAGCTGTTATGCTTGATTGTGTAAATAATGGGAACTTTTGAATGACATATAATTTCTGAACTGAATGATGTATACATCTGTTATAGATATATAGGCAGAACTGGGATCCACAGAGGGTTAAATGACATCAAGTATCCCCCTGAAAAAATTGTCACCAACTTCCCTGTGGCTGTCAATTACCACTAGTTAACACAGCTATTTCTTTCTAGATTTTTTTTTTTTTTTTAAGAAAGGCCAATATGCAAAGAAATTTCTGTATTTTTAATCCAAAAAGTCACAATTTTACTGGCCTTGCATTATTAGAAGAAGATAGTCCTAAAGTCAAAATATATAGGAATCTTCAGCAAGTAGAAAAAAAAAAAACAACAACAACAAAAAAAACAAACAAACAAACACTGGAATGGATCTTAAACAACCTCCTTCAAGGATGCAGTTCAGAACTATGTTATTACTGACAATGACCACTGTTGTTAGTAAAGATGCATATTAGCAAGTATTTTGACCTGTAGTATATTGCTTCCGTATCCTGTTGCCAAGAAAATGACATTTCTTTGCTTTAATGTTGCTTTAATTTGCTTAATGAGAGAATTGGAAAGGTAAAAGTGAGAAAACTTGTGTGTTGAGATAAAAACAGGTTAACAGGTAAAGCAAAAGCTGTACAGGTAAGCAAATCAAAATAAGGAGTTCGTTCACTACTTACCATCAGTAGGCAGTTATTTAGACACTTTCTTGGGAAACAGAGCTTCAACATGCAAAATGATTACTTGGGAAGACAAACACCATCACCATGAATGCTTATTATGTCCCCTGCTTACTCCTTCTTTCCCCCAGCCTTTATTGCTGAGCATGACATCAAATGGTGGAATATCCTTTCCATCAGCTAGGGTCAGCTGTCCTGGCTGTGTCCCCTCCCAACTTCTTGTGCACTCCCAGCCCCTCACTGTGGGGGCAGAGTGGGAAAAAGATGAAGCCTCAAGTCTACGGCACTGTTCAGCAAAAGCTCAAACATTATTGTATTATCAACACTGTTTTAGCCACATATCCACAACAGCACCATACAAGCTACTATGAAGAAAAATTCACCCCATCCAAGCCAAAGCCAGTTCCCTATGTATATATCCAAGACCGGAATTATGCCTTTAGAATATAGGGGAAAGCAAAATGCTTTATATGATTAATTTATGTGATAATCACATACAATACCTTAGCACACATCTGTATGTACACATGCCTTTCTCCAGATTCTAATACGTGGCTCTTTGTTTCATGGGAGATGTTGCAAACTAAAACTAATTGTTATGTTAATCACTTGAACTAGTCCAAAATTATTTTTATTTTAATATGACTTAAGTAGACTACAGTTATGCACCAAAGAGTTTGAAGGAAAATATATATATATATAAACTAATTGTTACCTTGGGGAAATGGAAGTGAGGTTAAGAACAAAATCACTAGCTGAACTAATTGAAAATCAATTTTAGGCAGCTAATGTTGAATTTAAAAACTAGTAAAGGAGTTGTATCAATAAGCACAAAATTAAGATTTCCAGGGGCACAATAATAGACTTTCTGTATGTCATGCATAGTTACATGAGTTATGAAATAACAACTGAAGTCACAAAGTGCAAGATTATGAAACTTCAGCAACAGAATGATACTAAGAAGAAGAACAGCGGGTAATGGTTTTAAATTAACAGAGGGTTGAACAAACAGATTAGCTATATGGAAGAAATTCTTCACTATAAGGGTGGTGAGGCACTGGAACAGATTGCCCAGAGAAGCTGTGGATGCCCCATCCCTGGAAGTGCACAAGGCCAGGTTGGATGGGGCTTTGGGTAACCTGGTCTAGTGGGAGGTGTCCCTGCCCATGGCACGGGGGTTGGAACTAGATGAACTAGAAGGTGCCTTCCAAAGCAAACATTCTATGATTCTGTGATTCTTTAATTTAAGATTCAACAGACACAATAACCTCTGTATCCCCAGAAGTTTTCAAAATGCTGAAAGTCCAGACTGCTCCATCTAAGCTGCATGCACCCAAATCAGTGGTCATTTTGGTCATTATGGTCATCTATGTCATGGTTTGATGACTTCAAACACAGGTAATTTTACATTTCATTAGCTCTAGCCACTCCTACTCTCTAAGAGCTGTAAATTGACTATTTTACTTAAATACTGCACTGCTGGACATCACAACTAAGTCTTCTTCCATGACACACTTTTTAATTTGTATCACGGTGTCCTGTCTGAGAAAATCCTGACATCTCAGAATTTTTTAGTAAGGATTAGCATTCCCTACAAAGTCTTTTTTCGGTATGTGCCAGCTGTCAAAATGGATCATCTTCAGTTCTTGGAAGTACTTTAATGTAGGTTCCAAGCCTAAATGGAAGTAGTTCTGAAAGTGCTGTACACAGTGATGCAAGTTACTTACTGTACAGTCATTTTATAGGAAGATTTTTTTAATGAATATTTTACTACATTAGCTTTCTCAATTTACACATTATTACTTTTCCTGCCTTATGAATCACTTCATTCATCACTTCCAACCTGAACCATTCTATGATTCTGTGATTCCAAGTTCAATTCATTATGAAATCTTGTCCATCAATGTACTGGTCATATCCTTTTTTTCCACAAAAGAAACATTCACAAAGATGTTCTCAGGGGAAAATCTGTTTTAATGCTTGTCTGTGAGGAAACACCTATTCTTAGGAGTATTTAGAATACAATCCAAATTGTATCCAATTGTACCAGACAAAAGTAGTCAGAGAGTCCCCTGAATTATATGTTGCTTGATTATCTACAGTTATATATGTGTTTTACATATATATATAACTTTATGCTGTGAAACTGCTAGTCTGTTATTTATATATATTTTATTTATTATATATAAATTAGATATAAATGTTATATGTAAATATATATGCTATATATATTATATTTATATATATAATCTGGTTGAGGAGATGAATTTATAAAAACAGCCAAAAGTTCAGAGGACCTAGACCATATAACATGAAAAGTCATCCATTGATTTTAGCAGGCTTGATAAAAATCGTGCAAATTCTTGTGCACCATGCTTACCTCATGCATGCAAGCATGCCACTGACAAAACTGGGGGTTGTACACATTTGACTGTACAAAAGTTTTAGATCCCTTATGTAGTTAACACAGTTTTAGAGTTTCAGAGATTAAAATCAGAAGCTCCCAGGGTCCTAGCTTTGGGACAGATCAAGCAGGCATATCTGCCTCAGAGTCTATATATCACATAAAAGCATCACCCTCCAAAGGATTTGGTGTTAAGGCAAGCTGTCAAGAATAAAAAAAGTACTTAGTACATCTGCAACATGGAAATATCTTACTGTCCCTTCGGCATAATCCAGCTGCATACAAAACTGTACAAATGTTGCTGATTTTTTAATATAAAATATACAGATCGAATCCAAACATTTAAATGATTATATTACATCTTCTAAATATCTGAGAAGATGTCTTAGAATACCTCAACATGCCTTTTACTAAAGAAGTCAAAAAAGGTTCATAAGTAAAATAAAGGTGCATATTTGTTAATGAAAAACATCAATATAACTAGAAAAGCAAGCATCTTAAAGTTCATGCAAATTACTCCCATTCTCCTTCTGCTCTCATGTTTCATTCATTTAAGACACGGTCACATATCAAAGGCAGCTGGTCTACCTACTTGTTTTTTGACTGGTGAATCAGGTGCAATTTATGATCAAGGTCATAGAGCTGAAGGCCGGCTATAGTGCCACATCAAAGAGAAGTGTATGGTGTCTTACATTCAGATAAAGTGTCTTACAGCCCATTTATCATCTGGATAATGGGAATTATTAATGTTCTTCACTTGTTATATGATCCATCAAGTTCCTCCATCATTACAGAATACACTGTTCCAAATGCTGTACCCATCCCTCACATAACACACAAGACTGTTGCATACTTCAGGAAATAGGATACTTTTATACTGTGGGAATGAAAGGGCTGCTTTCTTTATGTCTCACTATTGTGTTTTCAATCTAAAGAGAAGCAAATATTAAACTGACCTTAGCTCAAATACTTTAAAAGTATTGTTCATCAGTGCCTTCACTAAAGTAAGTCAGAAAACTGCATTTGTTTATAGTACCATATGTTGAAGGAACAGTACAAATGCTTATTAATTACTAAGACAAGTGCTTATCTTCTCTTTTTTGACATTTAAAATAAATAAATAAATCTTTTAATACCTAGTGAACAATAACCCTGTGGGATATGTTGCCTCAATGTCAGAAAACCTTATATTGATTTAAGACAATAAACCTACAACTCAAGCAAAAACATCTTAAAATTCTGCAAATTCTTGCTTTCTCCCACATGAAATTTGAAAGACAAAGTGTTAAACAGCCATCTGTTATGATGTTCATGAGGATACATAAATCCGATTGGAAAAAAATGCCTGTTTTTATGCTACGTATAGTTGGCAATATCCTATGTTATTAACATATTAAGAGAAAAAGAAAGAAAAAAAAAAGAAAAAAAAAACAAGAAAAAAACAAGAAAAAAAAGAAAGAAAAAGGAAAAGCTACACCATTTTTTTTTCAAGAGTTTTTTGTTGTTTCTTCATACATTTTTTTCTATATGCACATTGAACTTGGAACTATCAGTAACAGCTATTACCACCTGTTTCTGGAAAACTGATTATCCTGTCTTTCTTTGCAAATTCATTGTTTTTAGAAATTAAAGTCTACCAGATTTCTCAAACATGAAGGGACAGAAAACCAATAACATGAAATCTTTTATTATCCATTCTGTCATATATAACATTAACACAATTAAAAAAAAAAAAAAAAGGGGGGGGGGTAAGTAAAGAGAAGAAACTCAAATAACAGTGAGTTTCACCTCAAATCTATCAAGGTGTAGATTCAGGTAGCAACTGAGTTTTAATTTGCTATGTTTCATTAGGAAGGAATCTGCAGTCTGATTCAATAACATGAAGATATATGTTATATAACTAGCATATATGAGCAAACTTTTAGGAACAGCATCAGAATCAACTTGAATATCAGAACCTGAAATGAAAGCCACTTAAAGCTTTTACTTATGTGTTTAAGTTTTTTTTCCTTTAAACATGGACTATTACGAAACTGAAACAGGATAAATTGGAGTGCATCTAATCTGGATTTTAAATAATCTTCGATGAAGTCATTCTAGAGAGGATGAAAACAACTTGTTTTAGCCTATTTTCCCAAAGAGATGTAGCTGATAGCATCTTCCTGTATGCAATCTGCCTGCTAATGTCCTTTAGCAAGCTTCACTAAATGAAGACTTTTCAGTTACACTCTTTGTAAAAATGAGAAATGAGTGTAAAATATGAGTGCACACAAACTGACTGATTAAGGGAAAAGCTCCAGAATTATTTCAGGAGTTCTTAGAAACCAGAGGATACAAAGAGGAAAAATATTTCAAAAATGTGCTAAAAATTCAGCAGAAAAGTGCACAGTCTTAAACAACAAAAACAACCAATGACAGTGAGAATTAGGCCTCATAAGGAAGGAAGCTTAGGAAGCTCCTTGGTTGCTTATGAACAGCCAATCATTTTGAAAGTCCACATTAAGGTTTTACTGACAAGAGTAGTTAAGAACTAACTCCATGATGCCATCAGAAAATATTTCCTAATTGTTAAAATAGTTATTTCTCTTCTTAACAAATGCTTAAGTGATTCGTATTTTTAGTCCTTTTTTATAGAGGGAGAAATTGAGCTGCAGCTTAGAAAATTTAGAAATAACAAGTAAAAATAGAGTGGGGATTTTTTTTCTGAATTTAGACTTTGATCACTGATGGAGCTATTCTGAAATTATTCCTGAAATCTTATTTGAATGACCTTTTATGCTTCCTTCTATAGTCATTACTCTCACCAGAAAAAAAAAAAATATATATATATATGAATGCCAATATTTTCTTCATTTACTTTCATGCTGGTCACTTAATCACCACATGCACAGTACAGGTTTTTGCTGCCTTTAAGGTTGACTATTGACACACCAGTTTTTAAAAGCCTGCAGCCTTGGGCAGGACCAAAATCTTTGTTAGGACCTACGAAACCAACAAGTATGGTGAAAAAATTTAGGCAACTAAGTTAGTCAGACATGCTGTTTGTCCTGAGGTCTTTGAAGACAGTTCTTTATTTTCACTGATTCTAAAAGAGAATTAAACACTTCCCATACCAATGTGTTGTAGTGTTGGATTTGATGAAAGCATACATGCTGTTCATGCTTAATGCAAGAGGAAAACAAGTCACAGAAAGATGCTGGGGGTCTTATCCCTTTTTATCAAAGGATATTAAATTCTGGTGGGTACAGATCTCAGTATTCCCAAGGTAAGAACTGCCACTGGATATAATTAATTCATAGGTCTAATTTTAAGATGTTGGAGAAGGCAAACTGACTACTCTTTCTGATTTAAACAGCTAGATCTTATTTATAAATGAGATCTGACCCAAGTAATTCCGTATGTGACAAATAAATAATAGGAAATGTACAAACTAATTTCCATAGTGATATATAGCTACTAAAATGAGGTTATGCCTAAGTCATTCTTCTCTGTAGACAATCAAGGTTTAGTATTTTATGATTTATATTGTTTTCTTCTGTCTCATTTTTCCCCAGTTAAAATGTAACAAGAATGTTACATTTTATCAGTTGTTTCAGAGATTAATTTTTCTGTCTTTTTCATTGTTCTTATATAGTTTCCCTTATTAATGATTCGTGCTCATCCTATATAATCATTTTGTTTATGTAAAACACTGTTTCTAGAGGGAGTATTCATAAGTACCTCACCCAACTAAAACCAATAGCAAAAGCTAATAATTTTTTTTTTTTGTAATATAGGCTTTAGTGTAAAATCATGACTTATTTTTTTCATCTTGTTTTCTGGCACGAAATAAAAATAACTACATGATGCTTTTCATGGGTGGGCAAACGGAGAAAATAACCAACTGCCTCAAGCTTGAACAAAGCAATACTTATTTGATAGTTATGGAATAGAAAAAAAAAAAAAAGATAATAAAAAGGTACCTCATTAGCTCATCTACAGTTTACCTGCTTAGATTCACAACGGGTGTGCATAGTATGTTCTGTGTTTACATTTCCTTGAATGTATGGATGAAATTTCAGAAATCTGCAGATTGTGATTTCTAACAGTAAATGAGGCTACATGGGATTCTCCCACTATACACGATTCATACCTAATTCAGGAAAAATACAGGATCTGACAAAGCTCTTAATACAGGTACACAAACTTGTTTTGTTTTGAGATTTCAGGACAAATATTTTACTTTGCAATCTATGTATCTTTCAAAAAAAAAAGTGCTGACAGTTTTCTGTTAGTATGTAAAGGGTTCTAGAGACATTTAGAAATAAAGTTATGAATAAATTTCAGTTCTAAGCACCAAATAATCACTTGAAAGTACAATCTCAGGTCAACTTTTGTTCATTCTAAAATAGGCAACTAAGGTAAAGTAAATAACCCTCTGGAAATACTCTTGTATAAAGACCATCTGAGGTTACCAACTAAATACAGCCTTTGGACACTTAACGTTAAACTGGATTATCAGCTTCTTTAGACTACTAGTGTTACAGCTTTGTTCAAAAGTACAAAAGAAAAAATGCCAGAAGATGAATGTAGTACAGCATTCAATAATTCAGTGATAAGTAATCTTAGTATATCCTAATTTACATTATTTAAATTTAGGAAATTGTATAGCAAGGACTGATTGTGTTTATGAGTTGCTTAACATACTTTTAATTACTGTGATTCCCTGTTACAATGTAGACAGAAGAACTGAACTACTTATAGGTAGTGTGATTCCAGTAGCTAGGTATTTCTGTTTTCCACAAGCTGGCAGACAAAAACTGTAGATAGCAGAATGTTATTCCCTTCAGATGTCCACAGAGTATTTTGTGTTAAAATGAAAAATGCTGTAAATGTGATTGTGTTCCATTGCTCTTGAAATTATAAATATTTCTTGATCTAGTAGACAAGTTAAACAATAAAACTATGAATAAAAGCTAAATGGAATATAGATAATCAGTATTATGTGACTGTATTCCATGTCTCCTTTCCATTTTCAGTTTTCAGTTATTTCATTAGTTGCACATAAAGACATTTTTTATAATTATACCAGTCTCAATTGTGTATTTCTAGGTGTTCTAGAATATTTAGTACTACAGTCAAGCTACATGATGCTGTTAAATTTCCTTCATATGAGTTATTCACTTCAGTGTCTTGAGACTTACATCTTAGAAGAACTCAAATTGAACTGTGAAAATCCTTATTTCCACTGGGAATTTTATTTTTAGATTTTTAGCTTTCCCTCCATCTGCCTTTGAGCAATTTTTCTGTGCTTCAAACATGAACAAGCAATATTAATCAAATTTCTAGTTTCTGTGAGGCACATTAAGTTAGATCAAATGCACCTCAACTCACCTCCTTAGAAACTGTTTATTTATTTAACTGTTTCATTGTCTCACTCCCATGATATATGTGCAACAACCAGAGCTATATAGTGTGAGAAAATATGGATTTTTTCTGAAGTGAACATGGAGATGATAAGGGAAAGAAAATAAGTAGGCACCATATTGTTTGTTTGTTTGTTTGTTTGTTTTCTGAAGGACTCTACCCTGATTCCCAAACTAGCAATCATTCAAAACCACAACATTTCAGAAATGTGATTGTCAACATTCAATTTACTTAACAAGCAGGGTACAACAGCAGTAAGGTTAGTATCTATTCTTAAAAATAATTAAATACATAAATAAAATAATATGAAGAAAAAAAAAAAGGCAACCAGTTTCTTCCTTTCCCCTTCTTAGTTTTCAGCCAATTACTACAGAATGAAATGGGAGTGTTGGCTTTTCTTTTTCTCCATTCATAAAAAAAAAAAAAAAAAAAAAAAAAAAAAGGTATTATTTTCTGTAAACAGCAGGACAAAAGGACAAACAAGATTGACCAAAGCATTTCCTCACTTTACCCATCTTTAAACTGAGATATTCACATTCCCTTGCTGTTATATGTTATATTTTATAATTAGCCTTTCCTTAGCACTACATTTAAATGAGATCCATTAGAACAAGATGGTATGCTGAGGGTTTCTTTCCAGTTGAATATTGGTGATCTCACTTTATTATTACTCTTACTACTATCCTTGTTGTTAAAGGCAGTCATTTCCTTTGCATGTAGATGTACTTTGTAGGTATTTGAAAATGTTCCTGTAATCACTGCTGAGTTAAACCAAACTAAATTAAGCCATAACTGCTATACAAATTATGCTTCTGAGTGACTGAACAATAAACTCCTACAATAGAAGACTGAGGAGATGGGCAACAACAATGTACCCATGAAGTTCAGGGAAAAATACAGGGCGTGACTGACCACAGCTGTTGCAAAGCAGCTGACTTTCTCTCAACTCAAAAGAGACCAGAGAGTGGCCTTTGTTTTAGATAAACAGCTATGTCAGTCGAATGGATGAACTGATGGTGTAGATGTTTCTCTCAGAGTTCATTAAAAGAGTGTGAATGTTTCCCTGAGTTCCCCAGATCAGCAGAGAAGAGATGGGGTGGCGGTAGTGTACGTGTGGTTCAGCCCAACAGAGAGTATAAAAACTGAACAACAAAGTAATTTTAAAGAGAGCAATGGACCTGAGTTGGCCTCAACCCACATTTTCCTTCCTACTGACTGGGGACAACCAGCATCATGACAGTGAACATATTATAGAGGCCAGCAAAGGGAATCACTTTGCCATTGTGCTTGAACTGTATATTGCAATTGCTACATTTTGCGAAGTGTAACTTAGCAAATCATTTCTGTTGTGATTTCAGCAAATTTTGTATCACTCTGCTACATTAAAAATCCCATGTAACATCAAATATCTGCAAACAAGTAAATTTGATATTAAACATTACATCCTCTACAAGTAGAATATCTAAAAGAACCTGGTCAAAGTGTATTGCACTCTGGCATACTGCTCAGGATAAATCCCTGATGAAATGACTTTTTTTTATCTTCCTCCTTTGTCTTATAACTTAAGCAAGTTGGAAACGGAGGCCTTCCAAATGTATTGAAACTTGCCCACTCATGCCCCATCCCTGGAGGTGTTCAAGACCAGGCTGGATGGCGCCCAGGCCAACCTGATCTAGGGAGTGGAATACCTGCCTATGGCAGGGGGGTTGGAAACAGATGATCTTTAAGGTCCCTTCCAAACCAAGACATTCTATGATGATGATCACAGAATAACAGAGTCACAGAATCACAGAATCGTATAACCTAACACTACCAACCATTAAACCATATCACTAAGTTCTACATCTACACATTTTTTGAAAACCTCCAGGGATGGTGACTCCACCACTTCCCTGGGCAGCCTGTTCCAATGCCTCACAACCCTTTCCGTGAAGAAATTTTTCCTCATATCCAAACTAAACCTCCCCTGGTGCAACTTAAGTCCATTTCCATATGTCTTGAGTGTGGTACTTGGGAATCATTTTCCAGCCAGACTGATCAGGAGGAATGTATGAATTTCTCTAGTTCTTTAATATGCTTGGTTTTGTATTTTTTTTTCCCTCCAAACTGTTACGGGCTAACACTTTAAAATATGTGATTGTTCACTGAGACTTACTAAGTAAATAGGAGTAGGAATAATTTTTTCCCATCTTTCTGATTTATATTTATTCTATTAATTCAAAAATGTGTTTAATAGAAGTTTTTCTATTTGCTATTTTAGAATTATTATTTTTTTATTATTTATTTTAAAGTTATCAATTCATGTCAGGAGGGACTAATTTTTAGTCACTATAAAAAGGCAGTGGTTGTTGGTATTGTTGTCCAATAAAAAGTTTGGATTAGTTACCCAGTGTGCAATAAGACAATCCACACACTAGGTCGAGATATTGTTTATTTCAGAATTGTGCAAGTCTGGGTACCAGGTGGTTTCCCACAAAGCTGGCTCACCTAAGGATTTTCCACACCGCTCTTTATACAACCCCTTATCAATACATTTTCATGTTAATACAATCCTCTAGCTTCTAATTGGTTACATAATTAGCATACTGCTGACATGACAGAATCATTCTGTGCATCCTCAGAGAGGAAAGGTCCCTTGTTAGGTCAGGGTCTCCCTGTGATTTTCACTCTTGTAATGAGGATAGTTAATGGATAGTTCACATTAGAATACTCCTAATCTTTGTTTTTCAGCCAACTATTCACTTTACGTTGATTGGTGACACATTCAAGGGCATATGTCAGGATACATTCAAGGGCATATGTCAGGATGTTCCCTCAACAATGTCAACATAGTGGCCTTCCTGATTAGCAGTTCTTCAGTTAATCATCCTTTAGACATCTCCAAGGCCTGGGTCTTCTTGCCCTTTCCTCAAAGTACCTATTTTATCTCTTTCACACAAAGCAGACTTAAATATCTACTGGTATCAGTACTGTTACTCAACACATTTGCTGCATCTATGCTGTTAAGCTGAAGTCTTTATTATGAATTTTTTCTTTAATTTAAAGGTGTGTTATTAACCTTAAGACAGTTCCTACTTTTCACATGACTTTCATAGCTTCTATTTGAAAAGTGGTCTAAATACTGATGAAATATTATTCTGATCTAAAACTAGAAAAATACATGATGTATAAGTAGTGCTAACAGAATCACAGAATCACAGAATGGACAAGGTTGGAAGGGACCTCTGAAGATCATCTAGTCCAACCCCCCTGCTGAGCAGAATCACTAACACTACTTATTCCAAAATTATGAAGTTTTTTTTTTCTTCCAAATCATTCTAAGTTTAATGTTATTAATTCAGTCTTTAATTCTGTTTTAATTACAAATTTTTAGATTTAGCACATAAAGAGGAGGGAAGGAGGAAATAATTTAAGCTGCTGAGTGTTTGGTTTCTGTGTTTATTACATTGTGATATCTTGGCAAGCCACACATTCTAATTTTTTGGTAGCTGTGAATAAAGCTTTTCTAAAAAACTTTGAATGGATATCTCAGAGAATGAACAAAGACTCACCAGTAGGTGACTTACTGGAGTTCTGAAGAATAGCTAGGGAGTAAGTTCTAAGTTTTTTGTTTTTTTTTTTTTTTAATCTCTAATTGTATTATTGTATCAGAGCATTTCAGCTACCTAAAGTTCTCTCAATGTGCTTGGTTTCATAGCTATTGAAGTCAATGACAAATCTCCCCCTGGAGAGTCTGAATAAGCTTCCTGAAGAATAAGAATGCATCTTTGAGGAATTCTACCTCTATGACTAATTCTGATGTGTGAAGCCTTTCTGGAGTTATTTGATTAAAAAAAAAAAAAAAAATGTTCACAGCAATGTGAACCTCAGAAAATATTAAATACTAGATTAAATGAAATCTACCTGTTTTATGCTTCTTAATGCTAAAGAAAAGGGAAATAAAATAAATTGACTGTGACAAAGAAGTTTTCTCATATTCTGAGACCAACAACATTCAACCAGTTGGACAATACCATACCTCTAAATATGAACCATTTCCTTTTTTCTTTTTTCCATTTTATGTAATCAGAAAAAAAAAAAAAAAAACTAATGGGTTTTCTGCGATAAAAAGTATGTTACATCCAATTAACAAGCTGTGGAAATAAAATTATCCAGAGGACTCAATAAAAACTTTTTTTTTTTTTCCTATTTTCTATTTGCATTGATTTCTTATTTTTCTAGTACATGTATATGCCTTGTAAATTGGTCTATATTTTTGGTAATATTATTATTTTGATACTAGCATTTGATAAAATACGTCTGCACTATTTACTATTTTGAACATTTAATTATTCTTCTGACAAGTTAAAAGATGTAGTAAATACTTTCCCTTAGTATGGTCTGAAGCTCTCAAAGAATGGCTGACCACAGTGGACCTAAACCATAAAAACATATTGTTGGTGTTAATTCATGGTAAACTAATTTCTGATTATACATACTTTTATTTTTACATAGTTCTATATAGAACTAAAGGAAATTTGTTTACTTGTTTTCTGGGTAGCAGAAGCTATTGAATGTAACAGTTAATAGTACTAGCATCATGGGGGAATTCCCATGTCTTTAAGCATTCTGCCAGAACAGAACTGCATCACTCAGTGACATAAAATCAAACATTTATTTAGTGAACCATCCCCTGGGATCTGTTGCAACTGGCAAATCTACAAGAAAAATAGAGCAGAAACCAAGAGCAACTGGTTTTAAATACTTGCGGTGAGTATGTCTCAGCGAATAAAGCAATCAAATAATGCTAAGTGAGGATGAAGCAGATGACTATTGGAGCCCAGAAGTTTTCCTTCATTTAGGACCTGACCCAACAAATACACCCTATTCTTACCATCAGCTGAGTAGCTTTGTTTGTTTTCCCAGGGCATACCAAATTCATCTAATGAGTTAGTGCTGGTCATATGTAGATCTCAAGATCTCACATACTTGAGCTGTGCTTTTGGGTAGGCTTCACCCCACAGTATATTAATGATCCTTCTGAGGGAAATATTTTCAACCAACTCACAGAAAATTTAGAGTCAGATCCCCAACTCTGATGAAAAAGACAGTTGAATATAGAAATAATATTGTTCTTTAATATTTCAGGCAAACAAGTTATGTAAACCCTTTCATTAACTGATTAAACTAAACAAACAAACAAACAAACAAATAAAAAAAAAAAAAAAAGAAACAAGCTTTTTTACTGGTGCTTGTCTAATTACCAAGCTATTCCAGAACTTCCCTGCTGTAATTATTAGATGTCTTTCTGTTTGTGAAAACAATCTTTTTTCCAATAATAATTATTTACTTATTTGTTCATATTAGGATCATATGATAATTCAGGTTGGATCCTCAGGACATCTGTAGTCTAACCTTCTGCTCCAAGCAGGATCATCTGTGAGGACAGACTAGTGTGCTCAGGACTTTGTCCACTTGGGTCTTATAAACCCCTGAAGATCTGAAGACGGAGACTGCACAACATCTCTGGTCAACCTGCTCCACTGCCGTAGTATTCTCATGGGATATAACCAGTCTGAACCTCCCTTGTTTCAGTCTCTCCTGACAAGACATATGCTCCTTTGCCATTCTACATGACTACTTCTTGGTAGTCATTTGCTGAATGTTCCTGTTTATTGATTTTTTTATATTTATTTATTTATTTATTTTGTATTAAGGGACCTAAAGCTGGATGAAATATCTAGATGATGTCTGATTCCTGAGTAGAGGTGTGATTATAACTTCCCTTGATCTACTTCCCTTGGTTGTGCTCTCATTAATATAGCCCAGGACACTGCTGGCCATCTTTGTTGCCAAGGTGTACTGGTGGTTCACATTGAGCTTGCTCCTTCCCTGGGACCCCAGCAGCCATAGCTTGCACATCATAGCCTTGCACATAGCCTTGCACATCAGTCCTCAGCTTGTATCATTGCCAGGGCTCTCATTTCCCAGAGTCAGGACTTTATATTTGTCTTTGCTGAATTTCATGATGTTCCTGTCAGCCTGTTACCCCAACTTTTCTATTTCCCTCTGAATGACAGCGCTGCCTTCAAGCATATCAACTGGTTTCTGTGCTTATTAATTTGATATGCCTCTCTATTAGACATGAGTTAGTATCAACGCTCTTTCAAATGAGGTTCTGCCCTTGTACAATTGAATTAAAATTTTTCTGACTCTATTGAACGCACATAACTTCATCTATCCTAAACACATATTTATCATTTTTCTTTACATTACATTCTTATTCTTATGACTGACTACTAAAAGATAGATTTTTAACTCTTTCATTTTAAACTGTGAAGTCCTAACTTAATTCAGACATTCCTGTTATTCCTAATAATACTTAAATGTATAAATTTTGTATTGTTGAATTAAATACATTATGTTGAATCTGTTAGTTCAGTGCTCACTACTATCCAATTGTCTTCGTTGAAACCCCTATCCAAAGTTGTTCCTGTCTTGTTACCAGCACATTTCACAGGAACACATTTTTAGTGCCAAGATCATCCAAATATTATATAAAATAATTTTCTAAGTCAATCATTGTGGAACTCTGTTCCCTCAATTTCTCACTTTTTACAAATAGGAAATTGACACTCCTCTAGAGCATACCTTAGGTATTGTACAAATTCATAGTTTGCTGGAATACATCATATTTGCAACAAACTTGCAGACCTTTACTTGAAGTACCTTTTCAGAAATTCTGTAGGAGTGAATGATACTATCAATGAAAAATAAGAATAGAATCCAAATATGATATTTAAAGTAACTGATATTCCTATTACTTGGAATACCTTTTTTGTGCACAACAACATTCAGCACAGGTTTTTGCAGTCAGTACATTGTTAGCACCTTTGAACAGTTATCTTGCACATTGTTTCATAATAATATGACAGAGTTCTAAAAACTTAATATTGTATGTTTTTTGAAATCATGAAATCTAGAAAACATCTTTTTTAATGTTGATAACAATAAGAAGTTGTACATGTTGATTAATTGTTCCTGCATTAAAATAACATCTATTTACTTTTGCACTTAGTGTAACCATGCTTTAGATGTCATAACTAGTTTGTTACTCACTTTCAGCAGATCTTCCCTCTTCCAGTGTTACTCTTCTCAAAACAAAGTTTGCTGAGATTCATTGAGATAAACTTAAATCAGTATGTTGAAATGATTTTTTCAATTAAATATTTTACAGTGAAGACAATCTCTATTTTATGAGGGATTAAAAAGAAGAAATATAGATTAATGTATGATGTTAACACAAAGACAAGTTAACACACACACACAAAAAAAAAACAGAAGTGCATCTAGTTAAAGATCACAATAATCATTCCTAAGTACCTCAGTGAGCTATTAATGCAACATGCAGTAGCACTTGTGATCAAATCCTGCTTACAGTTTTCCTTGGCAATCTTTCATGAGTCCTCAATGGGTATATTACACTGTCTTCCATTGTTCTGTAAAGGAAAACTTTGCTTCTAAAAAAAAAAAAATTAGCCACGAATGAAGTAAAAGTAAACTCAAAATTTTAAATAATTTCATAGAACCATAGAATATCCCAAGTAGGAGGGGACCCGCAAGGATCATCAAGTCCAACTCCTGGCTCCACACAGGACTACCCAAAATTCAAACCATATGTCTGAAAGCATTGTCCAAATGTTTCTTGAACTCTGGCAGGCTTGGTGCTGCGACCACTTCCCTGGGCAGCCTGTTCCAGTACCCGACCACCTTCTCAGTGAAGAACCTTTTCCTGACATCCAACTGGAACCTCCCCTGTCACAGCTCCATGCCATTCCCTCAGGTCCTATTGCTTGTCACCAGAGAGCAGAGATCAGCGCCTGCCCCTCCGCTCCCCTCATGAGGAAGCTGCAGGCTGCCATGAGGCCTTCCCTCAGTCTCCTCTTCTCTGGGCTGAACAATCCAAGTGACCTCAGCCGCTCCTCATACATCTTGCTCTCTAGACCCTTCACCATCTTTGCAGCCCTCCTTTGGACCCTCTGTAATAGTTTTATGTCCTTTACATACTGTGGTGCCCCACACTGCACACAGTACTCAAAGTGAGGCCACACCAGCACAGAGTAGAGTAGGACAATCACTTCCTTTGACCAGCTAGCAATCCCATGCTTGATGCACCCCAAGATATGGTTGGCCCTCCTGGTTGCCAGGGCACACCGTTTCTTAAGAAACATCTACTAAATTGAAATACTTTGGTATTCAGCAGATGCATAAATATATCTTTGTGTACACAGATATAGATGTATATAGAGAGATATATTTACTACTGATGCACCGCTGTAACTCAAGGAATAAACTAAAGCAGGAAAATAATATTAAATTATCTCTACAAGAAACAGCTTTAAAAATATATACTACTCAAAAGAATAAAAGCAAAATAACTTAAAAAAATAACATTCAAAATATCTCTCCTCCCCACTGTTACATATCATGAAAATGGAGCACTACTTATTCACATATTTTCTTCTTGGCAGGTGGGGTAGTTACAGGGAGGGTTCCTAAACAAAGTGAAAATGCTTTAAGCTGTGTGAATTGCTTAACTAAGTATTTGCATATTTGGAAGTACTGATGAGAAGATTAAAAAAAAAAAAAAAAGATGAATATCTTTAACTCACTGTTTTGAAATAGGTATAGATACTTTATGTCAAGTACCCTTGGAACGGAGTATTAGATTCTACAGCTATAGCTTTTCTTTATTAGAATTTCAATGTGGGGAAGCAAGATATGATATTCTTAATTTCTCTCTTTAGTTTTTTTTTCCCTAATTTAATATGTTTATAGAAAGTAGTTTCAATAGAAGAAAAAGAGGAATTCCGAAGTTTTTATTATTTTATTATTACTATTATGGTTTTTGTTATTATAGGAAGTTAAGTTCTTGTTCTTATGTAATCACAGCAGTGATATAAATGATATGAATGATACAACACAAGAAAAGTATGCACTTTATAGATATTAATACTTCTGTTCATTTTCTAATTAAAAAGAAAAAAAAAAACAAAAAACAAAACTGTAACTTATCAAATGACTTTGCCTGATTCATGTGAATAAGTGCTGTAATGTGCTGACATACTTTAATTGTCCCTAGCATTTAGTCCTGCTGAATCAGAGTATACCATTTTGCCTTTTTAGCTACTTAGGAATATCCTCCTGAACACAGGTATTTCAAGATTAAATATTCTATTTCATATCAGAGCATCTACTTCCCTTCGTTCCTTTAAAAGAATTCCAAATCACCTAAAAGCACGGTATGGGATACGGAGTAAGAAATGGAATACAGAATTGCAATGTGGTATAGAACGTTTTCAAAACTTTTCTTCTCTTAAATTGTAGAAGATGAATATTGATTTCACTGACACTTCATCTTTACTAACAGCTATCTAAATATTTAGGCATATACTCTAAAATAATAATATAGATTTCTTCCAGTGCATTGGTGTTGGACAGAGTAGAGTTAATTTTCCTCATAATAGTTGGTATGGAGCTATTTTTTTGAATTTGTGAGGACAATAGTGTTGTAAACACTGAAGTTTTAGCTATTGCTGAGGAATGTTTACACTAGGTCAATGATTTTTCTACTTCTCATGCTGCCCTGCCAGTGAGGAGGCTGCAGGTGCACAACAAGCTGGGAGGGGACACAGCCAGGACAGCTGACACCAACTGACAAAAGGTATATCCCATACCATATGGTGTCATACTCAACAATAAAGGCTGGGGAAAGAAGGAGGAAGAGGAAACATTTGGAATTATGGTGGTTGTCTTCCCAAGTGACTGCTACACATGATGGAGCTCTGCTTTCCTGGAAATGGCTGAACAACAGCCTGCCAATGGGAAGTAGTGAATTAATTCCTTGTTTTGCATTTCTTGTGTGTGCAGTTTTTGCTTTATCAAGGTAACTGTCTTTACCTCAACCAATGAGTTTTCTTACTTTTACCTTTCTGATTTTCTTCCCCATCCCACTGAGTGGGAGAGAGAAAGCACCTGTGTGGTGCTCAGCTGCCTACTGCAGTTAAACCACAAGAGACAGTCAGTGAAAAGAGTTAGGTCCTTAAAAGGGTGCTTCACACTAAGGTCTTTGTTCAGCCATCTTTGAATAAAGCAAAATATTTTCTGCAGTTACTTTACTTACTGACAGTAAAGGAAGACTTATGACTACTTGGAACTAAATGGCTTCATTTGTGTGCCTGAAAGTCACGTATAATTAGAACATCCTTTAGTGGATGGACTCTAATATATGGTTCTTGTCTGCTTCTTTCACATAATTCTTGTGTTGCTTATCTTGGATTAGCTACGAAAACATAGATCTAAGATAATATTTCAGTAATTTAAGCAACATTTGCATGTAGTAGAGGTATATTAATATTGACTATATGGGTATTTCTGTTTCTTTCTACTTTTTTCCATATTTGCTTACTCCACAGTAATAAATATAATGTTCTTTGATAGGAGAGTATGTTATTAGCTATTTCATTAAATCATTATGGACAGAATGAATCAATATTTTGTTGCCTAGCCTTGTATATTTTAATAGTAGTATTTTAAGGCTTCTTAACCTGTCCTTTTTCATCATTACAAAGAGATTTCTCCTCCTTGGAAGCTGAAGAGTAAAACACATCTTTTTCTGTTTCATTTCTGTCCACAAGAGATAATTATGCAAGATTTTATTAATATGGTAACTGTGACACATAATTTAGGATTTCCCATAGTATCTGTGAACAAGTCATTTAATAATCATCACTGATTTATACAGTGTAGTAAAGGAGTTTTATGACTCCATTACCTTCCTGTGGGGAAAGCTATCAATTTCTATATTAAAAAAAAAAAAAAAAACTATGGAACAGCATTCTTTGTCATAAGATGTAATTGATTTTCTGATATTGCTTTCATAGACAAAATATACTATATCTGTTACTAGCCTAGCCATGCAGACCAAACTACCTGAAATGACTGAAAATCACTGATCTATCATGATGTATCCATTTCTATTTCCTAAAGCTGTTTTTCAAGATTTTCTTAAAATGAGACTTGGCTATGGTGGAGTTTAGCTGCCCAGCAGGGTAAAAACACCTCATTTAATTACCCTTCTAGGATCCTTCTGTGTGCTAGATTTGATGGTGCCAGTCGTTCTCAAGCAGGGAGCAGGTGGGTGTCACAATGAGTCCTCAACATCATGTCCCATTCCTTGATTGGACAAGTTTAGTGCTGGTGGTGGAGGTTAAAATATTTTAAAAATCTCTTTCTAAAAGATTATTTGTTCCTTTTTTAAAATAAGAAATGTTTCTTAAAAAAAAAAAAAAAAAAAAGTTCTGCTTTTAAGAAAAGTATTTGGGAATATTCATTACTGCTTATAGTTCCCAGAAGTTAAATCCCTCAGGTAATGAAGTCCTTAGGATGTGGCATGCTAATCCGATATACACAGTACTGTTGTTAAAATTCAGTCTAACGGGGAGAATTGTATCATTCAACCTGAGAAGAGATAAAGGCAGAAAGACTGACATTTCAGGAGTGGATTCAGAGAGATTGGGAAGTGGAAAAAAAATGTAGCCAGACTATAATTGTGGTCTAGCTCTAAAAAAAGTTTAATAACCCTTTTTCTGTAGAAAATCACTCAGGGAATTGAGTCTTCAGGGATTAAAACAATGTATCTAATCAATTATTTATTTGTTTATTTATTATTTAAGGTTTCAACCCTTTCTTCACGTCTGGACATTTATATCTCAGCTTGGTACTAAATGTTCTTTTTGTATCATGAAGTGAATTGGAGCTCTTTAAAGAAACAGAGTTTTATTTTGGTTTTACAGAATTGTTACATCATTAACAGTACCAAGAGAATTTTATAGATACTAAATTTGATTCTGAATTGTTACTTGTTAGCTTCCAAATTTTTGTGATTTAACAGTTAATTAATTAACATCAGTTCACTTCATCTTTCAAATAAATTCCTGTTCTTGTTTACACAACACCACAAAATAAAGGTTACTGAGATTCACAAGCAAAGAAGTAAGAGGGCATTGTGGCAGTCATCCAGTTGGACCCACAACTCAGTGGATTCTATTAAATGATACCTGCTTATGCTAGAGCATTATACTTTATAGAAAAAGAAGAAAAGAAAAGAAAAGAAAAGAAAAGAAAAGAAAAGAAAAGAAAAGAAAAGAAAAGAAAAGAAAAGAAAAGAAAAGAAAAGAAAAGAAAAGAAAAGAAAAGAAAAGAAGAAAAAAAATCACGTTTGATTTTTATTTTAATTGCCATGATGCCAGATGCATTATAGACACTGGTGGATTCTTTATACGGCCAATAATTCATAAATTAAAATATAAAGAAGAAACTTATTTTCATTTCTTTCTTTGTGTTTAAAATCCCTGCCAAGAACTCTCTCAACCAGCTTGCTTCTTCTTGTAGGTATATATCGTTCACTGATCATTCTTGCTTAACATTCATGCTTTGTTTTGCTTCTGCTTATAACTGTCTGTGCATGACATAAAGAAGAGTTTCATAAATTTTTTGCTTAAATTCTGATTGGAAAAGCTCATTTGTTTTCTAAACCTACTTTTCTCCTCTGCCTCTTACCATCCACACACAATCACTCCTAAGTCAAAACATAATAATACCTTTTATATAGGTATTTATATTTATAAGGAAATATCATGCACAGTTAAAACAGAATTTAATTTTAATGTTTTAAACCTGTGAAATGCCCCCAAGACTGTGTGTTAGTGGGTTTATATACAAAAATATTATTTCTTCTCTGAAGAGACAGAAAATCCTGCTTGTCTACTTCTTGCACCTCCAAATCAGGTTCTGTGCACTTATTTCCTCTCTCCTATTACTTAGAGAAGGTATCATTCATTTAGTCACGGTGTTTCAGTATGGCAGGAGTGTCTTGTACAACAGAAGACAAACCACTTTGCAACACCACTGTGATTGCAACCAAGATTTCCCACATCTGTAAACTTAAACAATTGTATTTTTGACATGAAGCAATAGCTGGTGCTATGTGATCTGCTTTGTACCTTGCTGTATTGCACTTTCTCTGAATTATGTACCTTTACTCAGAATCATAGATATCTATGTTTTCATTCTGCCTCAGCAACACTGCTTCTTTCCAAAATTACTGGAGAAGTCAGGCAATCGCCTTCTTCTGCTTTTACCAGTCCAAGCATCCTCTTAATATCCTGTGTACCAAAGATAAGTATTGTATTTTTCTTTGAAAATTCAAGGCACTGCAGAGAAGCAACAGGGGATATTACATTGGCATAAATATGTGCTCCATTTTCTAAGATTTTTCTGATATAATGTGAATAGAAAAAAATACACAAAAATAGTTACCATTGCCACTTACTCAAGTATTTTTGTATTATTCTTAGGTCTTATATATCCTTTATGTTCTAATGCATAAATATTCATTGATACTGTACATCTAAAATAATCTGCTGAATATGTATAATCCACATTCAAATTCTTACAGTTCAATGGAGTCTGTTTCAGTTTGTGTCTTTTTTCACATGTGACTAGCATTATATCACCTCATTTCAGCTGTCAGTAATAGAATTCTGTGGAATTCCATGTATTCCAATGGAATCCATGCATTGCTTTTGCTGATTATTTAGCTTCTTGGTTACTTTTTTCATCATGACATTCTAGTAGATATGGTACACTGGAATGTTAGACTCATTTTGTTTGTTTTTTAACTCAATACTCTCTTTTTAACACTGTAACTCCTTTGCTTGGAAAAGGATTAATTCTATGTTTACCAGTAGTTTTATTTACACAGATCTTTTCATAAATTTTTACTTTATAGTAAGCTCTGTCTTCTTGGTTTACAGATGAATGACACTTTATTGGATCAAATATTCTACTGTATTCTGTTGTACTATATTGAATATTCCATTCCATTCAACTCCATTCCATGCTAACACATGGAGAAAAACTGATCCCCAGTGACCAAATTAGAAATACTTTTGTTCAGTAAAGTTTTTTGTTTGTTTGTTTTTCTGTTGGTTGGTTCTTCTGTTAACAATACCTTCTGTCTTTTGATCGGTTTTAGTTCATTTTTGCATTGTTCCAGTTTCTTTATCAACACGTAATGCACCATCAAGTTAAATGCTTTACAAATGATTGATATATTATTAAAGTTAGGTGAAAAAAGTGCTTTAGCTATCTTCTGTTGTTCTCACATATATTGGAGAAAAAGAAAAACAAGCAAGAAAACAAAACATTCTTATTGTAATATTCTTTTTTTTTTTTCATTTTAGATCACAATTTTTGAATTGCAAAAAAAAAAAGTAAAAGTGATTTTCTCATTTTAAATAACTAATTTAAACTTTCTTTCACAAATACTGGATATCTGTTGATTATTTCATCTGAAATTTTAATACAAAGACAAACTAATCCTTACTGAAAAGAAGTGTAGGACCCAAATATATGTGTAAGTATGTGTATATGCAATTACAGAATGTGGGTTGTCTATGTCCAACTGCAATGCCACATCAAAATAGCAGTTCAACAGATATTCAGAAGGTATTACAACTATATACCCCTACAGGCAAATTTAACGGTTTATTGTCTTCTGAATCTTCAAATGCTTAGCACTAGTATTTCTCTTTTTGTATTGAAATGAATTGTAAAACAAAAATTTCATTCATTTGAATGGGAAATGTTAATCCAGCAGTTTGTTATGCATACCATTTTTAGAATGTTATAGCTGAATAATTTTCTGAACAATTATATGTTATATTCGAGAACTTTGAAATGCATAAAAAGTCATCCATGTAAACAGTTCTCTGCAAGAATGACAAAAATAAAATACAGATTTTAGGGTGATTTTTTAAAGAAGTATATTACATTTGATTTGTAGGCTGTTCAAAATTCTCATAAAAATTATCTGTTACTAAGGAATGAAAGACTGGCACAAAATCAAGAAATATTCTTCAGTGTCTTCGTTAGGCAAAAAGAAATGATAGTAGATACAACAGAAGGAAAGGTTGCCATCCAAAGGGACCTGGACAAGCTTGAGAAGTGGGCCCATGTGAACTGAATGAGATTCAACAAGTCTAAGTGCAAGGTGCTGCACCTGGGTCAGGGCAATCCCAGGCATGAGTACAGACTGGGTGGAGAACTCATTGAGAGCAGCCCTGTGGAGAAGAACTTGGGGGTTCTGGTGGATGAGAAGCTTGACATGAGCCAGCAGTGCCTGCTTGCAGCCCAGAAGGCCAACTGCATCTTGGGCTGCAGGTTGAGGGGGGTGATTGTCTGCCTCTACTCTGCCCTCATGAGGCCCCCCTGGAGCACTGTGTCCAGGTCTGTGGCCCCCAGCACAAGGAGTTGGATCTGTTAGAGCGGGTCCAGAGGAGGGCCACAAAGATGATCAGAGGGCTGGAGCACCTCTCCTATGAAGAAGGCTGAGAGAGCTGGGGATGTTCAGCCTGGAGAAGAGAAGGCTCCAGGGTGACCTTATTGCAGCTTTTCAATACTTAAAGAGGTCTTATAAAAAAGATGGAGAGTAACTTTTTGCTTGGGCAGACAATGACAGGACAAGGGCAGAAGGTTTTAAACTAAAAGAGGGGAGATTTAGATTAGATGTTAGGAGGAAATTCTTCACTGTGAGGATGGTGAGGCACTGGAACACGTTGCCCAGAGAAATTGTGGATGCCCCATCCCTGGAAGTGTTCAAGACCAGGTTGGACGAGGTCCTGGGCAACCTTATCTAGTGGGTGGCATCCCTGCACATGTTTGGTCCCTTCCAACCCAAACTGTTCTATGATATTCCTTTTTTGTTCACATAAATAATATGTATAAGGATTACTCACTTAAGGAATGCAAAAGTACTATAGTACAGAGCGCTAAATGTTTAGCAATTTGGAGAAGCACAACAGATCATTATATCCCTGACTTCACTGCAGTATAGGGTTCCCTCTTTAGAGCTGTAGTACAGTGCTTGTAATACATAAGGACATACCTAAATCTGCAAAACAATCTTTAAGCTCTTATTCTGTTTGTCCTACCAGCTGAGAATATAGTATCCCTGAAACTGTATGTATTTACATTCTTAAAAATTCTATCATTCTTTACAAGTCTGTGTATAGTACTGAAGTTTCATCATAAAAATACCTTGTATTTCTCAAAACTGGTTTGAGAAAAACAGTGGTAGAAAAATGCCACAGAATTAAAGACAGATAACATTCCTGCTAAATAAAATTATTGCTTATNCTGCTAAATAAAAATATTTCTTATATATATATATATATATATATATATATATAAAATGGATGAAAAAAGTTTTTTTTTTTCATTAGATTAAATCAGCTCTTAAAGAGATGCCCCAATGAAAAGGGCACTTAAATTTGTTTTCCAATTAAGGCCAATATATACTATAAATCTAACCATGGTAAAATATAGTTATTTGACAGAGTTATATATGCCATCATTGAATATCTTTCTTTTCTTTTTCTCCTTTGGTAATGCATATAAAATAATATGGTTATAGAATTACAAAACATGACCTGGGTTACCTTAAAAATGTAGAGTTATACAATTTTATTTCCATTATTTCCAGGAGGCTCAGGAGGTGCAATATGAGCCAGCAATGTGCCCTGGCAGCCAAGAAGTAAAATGGTATTCTGGGGTGCATTAAACACGGCATAGCCAGCTGGTGATTATCACCACTGTATGGTGATCACCAACAGTGATTTTCCCACTGTATTTAGCATTCGTCAACCTCACCTTGATTTTGTGTGCAGTTCTGGTCTCCACAATTTCAAAAGGATGTTAAAATACTTGAATAAGTTCAGAGGAGCAACAAAGCAACAAAAAAAGGCTTTAAGTCCTGTCCTATGAGGAGCAGCTGAGGAGAGAAGGAGGTTTGCTCATCACTCTCTACAACTTTCTGAGGAGGGGAAGAGCAGAGGGAGATGCTTATCTTTTCTCCCTGGTATCCAGTGTCAGGATATGTGCGAATGGATCACAGCTGCATCAGAGGAGGTTCAGACTAGACATTAGGAAAATCTTAGGCCAGGGTAGCTGAACACTGGAATGGACTTCCTAGCAAGGTTGTTAATGACCCATGCGTGTCTGTGTTGAAGAGGCATTTAGATAATGCCCTTAATGACACATTTTAACTTTGGGTCAGCCCCGAACCAGTCTGACAGTTGAGCTTGATGGTTTTTGTAGGTCCCTTCCAGTTGGAACTATTCTATTCTATTCTATTCTATTCTATTCTATTCTATTCTGTTCTGTTCTGTTCTGTTCTGTTCTGTTCTGTTCTATTCTATTCTATTCTATTCTATTCCTCTGTTCTATTCTAATTTTTAGTGGTATGTGTTTAAATTCATCTGAGACATAAAAATTTTTACGCCCCGTAATTTTTTCTGCTTCTAGCATGGTGTTTTAATGTAATTGATAATCCATCCTGTGATGAATCTGTAGACAACATTCAGTACTCTAAAAAGTCTTTGAGTTTATAAAGCCTATCAATTCAAACACATCTTAAACACCTAACAGATTTTTGTTAACCTTAACATATTCTGAATAATACTGACCGCAAGAGATGAACACATTCTTCTCTTTTGGGTATAACCTACCAAAAGAAACAATTCATGGTCATATCAGCAGAATGAAAAATGTGGGCAGGAATTGTTCACAGGAATTGTTTGTTCACCGTGTTTAACACAATAGGGAACATTAGTAGGCAACAGAAGATGGAAAAGGGAATACTTTTTTTTTTTTTTTTTCATGTTATAGTTAAGTTGGAGAAGTCCTTTACAAAAGTATACACAATTCAAAGGAATGCTGTATTAGCTCACGGAAAAGGAATGTTATGGGCTACATAAACACTTCATTAGCTTAACTGTAAGTGTTTGGATGTTGAAGATTATTAGGGGGAAACATCATATAGTCTTTCCCCTTTTCATATGTTCTTTTCCAACAGGTTGACATATGACTTTTAGAGAAAAGATGTTGACCTGACCCTGTACTTTTGTCCTTGTATTTTTATGTTCAAGAAAAATTGTACAGGTCAGGAACTGGAAATATCACAGGTATTAACATGATCTGAAGACCTCAGCAGAGCATCAGAGAAGAATACAGTAGATAAAACTTGCTGAATGGGCTAGGAGTCTGGCTGAGGTGATGAAAGCTAAAAAATGAAATTTTAGGTTTTACAGCAAGAAAGTTTCAGGAAACTTCTCTAAATAGTAATGGCTTAGAATTTACTTCCTTCACATAGGGTAAAAAATAGAAAAAAAAATATAATAGCCGATATTTCTTGTTCAAGAATGATCTAACTCTGACTGAAATATTGACACATTGAGTGACACAATCTCTAGAAAAGTCATAGGCATCTTCAAAATAATTTTTAGTTGTTTTTTTCTTTTCTTTCCCAGTCTCATTTTTAAAATGATTTCCAGAAGCTATACGCTCTATCTGCTCAACTATAATTAGTGAATTTTGTCCTTCAGATTTCTGAGACACACACTTTTGCAAAATGCCATCAGAATTAATCTGCTGCATGTACATGAGACAACAAATTAAAAGAAAAAAAAGCCTAAATATAATTTTAATTTTCATGTTCATATTTTCTAGAGTTTAAGTATTTTTAATCTGTAAAGCCGTTGTCAGTATTTGCTGAAAACTTGCATTAAAAATCGGGTTTTCATTCCCTGAAAATATCTCATACACACAAAAACTCTTAAGATTAGAATTCATTGTGCATCTCTGAAGTCTGGAACGTCTTGTTGCTGTTCTGCATTGTTGTTCCATTTTGATTTTTATAGTGGGAAAGCTGGTTTTGACAATATTTCTTATACACAGTCTTATAAGAGCTGGTTCTTTCTTCTGAAGTTCCTAAGATGAGTTTCAATGCTCAAAGGGTAAAGAAAGAAATTATTTGAGGTGTTTACTACTAGATATAGTTCAAAAGATCTGAGGGTCCATCACTAACCTAAATTATATCTGAACTGGACCTTTCTATTATATTTGTCTTTTAGGTAAGTACTATCGTTCTATGTAGTAGACAGCCCAAATCTCATTTTCTCCATCCATCTGTTAATCCCTCCCTCTGTTCCTCCTTCTGTCCTTCCCTCCCTTTGTCTGTCTATCCCTCCATCTAGTCCTTCATTCCTTCCTAGAGATCACAAACAGCTGATATGAATTGGAATAATCACAATTTTTTGTAACAAGTATTATAGCTTCTAGCAAAGTCTAATCACTGTAATCCTTCTCCTTTTTCAGTTCTGCAGAAGCAAAAAAAAAAAAAAAAAAAAAAAAAAAAAAAAAAAAAAAAAAAAAAAAAAAAGCCTTATAAATCTAACTAGCCTGTTTTGCAATGTATTTTAGCATTTAATCCACCATCAGCAAGCTTATACAACATCCAATTTTCTCCTCTTTGACTGCTCCAACAGCAGAATTTACACAAAGCACACAGCATAAATTTTACTCCAACATTCTTCAGTAGATTTTGCATACAGGTTTTTTCTGCTTGGTCAAACAATGGAGTTTGCAGAGAAAAAATGCTTGCTGTAAATATTACAGAAACCTCCACTATTTTAGTCATTACACTGATTAATAAGTCACCATTAAAAAATCTGAATGTTTGTACATGTGCATATATACTTCCAGCTCTTTTCTCAGCAACATTTGGGAAAATAAAATAATAAGTAGACATGAACATATAAAATAGGACAGGTACAAGGGCACAACAATTAAAGGTCTTTGCATCTATGCCAAAGCATAAATACAGTCAGGCTTATCTTAGGAGCTGGTTCCGAGAAGGTATTTGTAAAACACGTCTAATACACTGATATAACTGGTCATAAAATCTGTTTGTGGAAAGTATCTTTTAAAACACCATTATTACTGGTAATGATGCCAACAGTCCTTTCATTTTTCCCCTTTCTCCTTTTTTGTTTTTACCTTTAAATTTTCTTTTTCATTTCCTCAAGTAATGGTACCATGCTGTCTATAGCTTGAAAGGATGTAAAGGATAACTGAGAAACACTTTTACACAAACTGGAATACAACGGGTTCCATCTAAACATCAAAGAATTTCTCTACTCATCAAGAGAGTTCTAACATATCTCCTCTTGTGAAAATTAGTTTCCACCAGGGTGGGATCTCAATGCCTACCTTCTTTGTACTATTTTATCCAATGATTCATTTTGCAACATTTAAATACATAGTCGCATTTGTTCTTGAAAAGCTTTTTAAATTTGTCTTCTGTTTTTGTACCATGGTAAAAGTACATTTTAAAGCTCAAATATAAGCTTGAAAGTGTTCCCATAGTGAATGTCTTGACCTTTCAAAAGGTAAATAAACCCCACATACCATTGTTCTCTCTAAATTTTATAAATCTGTACCAGCAATTCACAAGTTTTCTCTGTAGTTGAAATGGCCAGTGCAGTGTTAGTATTTAAGTAAAATATCCTCTGTTCTTACCAGAAATGATTAACACGTCAATGTGATAATGCATAACTAACAATTTAAATTATCATATTTAATGCCTTTCATGTATTTGTAATTGCCATTGACTGTTTCAGCACCTTAGTTTTAATTAAAAACAAACAACAATGAAAGTATGTAGCATTTTCAGATAAAATATTAATTAGTTTGTTATGAATTATAATATCCAGTGGGAAATAACCAATTTACTAAGCTGCCCTAATTGCCCTATGGAGTGTATGTAAAAATAAAATAAAATAAAATAAAAAAAGTTTCATAAAAGTCATTCCATTTATTCAAAGAGAGAGAGAGAGAGCAGCATCTATTGAATTAGTTTATTCAGTGTAGCAATTTTTAGCAGTCTAGCAGAAAGTAATGGGATCATTAAAACTAAATTCTCCTCTCCTGTCTGCACAATGGAGCACTTATTATCTCTTCTGCTCTTTTTGAAAAGAACTTTCATTGCTAGCATTGGTGTTTCTACATATGCAGGAAGATCAGAATAGCCATACAAATCTGTTCTGCTTGTATGAAAGAGGAAAATTTAGTCAGAAGGCTCTAACAAATCCTGGGAATATATTTTTCTTTTAGCCAGTGAATGGTGAGCCAGCTGATACCTGTGGGAGATTTGCGCAAAGATGCAAACAGTGGGGACACTACATCCCTATTTTCCATGACAAAATTTTTGCATTTTTGTCTGCCCCACAGTTTTTCAGTGTGTCTCACTGTTGCAATAACATAACATTTGTTCGATTCTCCTTTCCTTAGATACATTGTGAAGCTCTGTTCAGGGCTTAGTTTATTACCATGAAATACTAAGCCAGGGTGGACCGCAGAACAGGAAATATTGTCCTAATTTCTGAGACACTATGAGTATTTCTAAACTGAGGGACTCAGGAATGTTTCCCTGTTCCTTGATCAATCACTGTAAATCTTCAGCATATATGAGACCTGGAAGTATACATTTCTCCCTTCTTACCTTATTTTTCCTGAAAAGAAACCTTGCATATGAGCAGGGATAAAGCTGTAGTGCTTTCCAGAAGGTTGTCTGGGTTTGCCCATCAGGAGACCCTTGGCCATATTGCACTGGAGCTTAGATGCAGATCATGTTTCTTGATTTATAACATGAAGATGCGCACAGCTGTCTGAGGCTTCACTAATGATTCCAATTTTGCAATACTATGGCAAGGGGGTTGGAATCTTTAAGGTCCCTTCCAACACAAACCATTCTAAGACTCTAGGATTCTATGATTAATGTAAACATGCTCATCCAAACACTCTGCAATTTGCTACCATTACCAAGTGTCCACAAGGCTTTCTGAGTGGCATAGATACTTTGGCCACAGGTATAGTTTCTAGCATAAAGTGTATCAATACTATTGTAGAGACACAGTTACATAGTGTTTCATAAAGGAGTGGGAAAATGGGGTTTTCCTATAACTGCAAGTTTTTCAGTACGACAATACATATGTAAGATATAGCTTTCAGAACATTATTAGTGTTTTATTATACTTTATTTTGATGCTACGTGAAATGTAATCAACAGATTTTACACCAGAAACTTTTCTAACAATTTTGTGGTCATTTTAGTTTGTCTTATGCATGCTTTGCTTAGGCTATAAATTTCCTGTGGTAAGGTTTTCCTGCAAATGTTTTTCGCATTTTAATATACTAGTAAGAGAGCAAATACAATAAAGCTTTTAAAACTAGAATAGTATAGTTTTTCGAATTGATCCAAAATTGCTCTGTATTCAATTTTATCATATTATAACATAATCATATCAGATTTTGCATATAACTGTAGACTACATGTTCTATATAAATACTATTACCAAGCTTTTATGTTGTTTCTTAGGTAGAATACTTCAGCTTTCTAAAGCTATTTAACATTATTAGGAAACTAAAATATAAGCCTTTACTTGATTTTGCACTTGGGTAAATTGAGGAATAATTAGATAACAGAAACTTTTTGTTGAGTGTTGATCTTTGAACTTAACATACAAATTGTTCACTCCAGCTTGCAGTCTCTTTCTGATCTTACCTGGCCAACTTGGCTGTGCAGACATGGTTACAGGAGAACACATATGAAATATTGCCACTTAGCTTGTTGAAGAGGTGCTGGCCTAGAATGCCATAAGTTTTCTTCTGCTGAGCCAGACAAGGAATTTAGGTTTCCCTCTTTCTAGGCAAGTGTTTTACTATTAAGAAAGTATTGTGCAACATGAATAACTCCTTTTTCTTTCTTACCTCTGTGTGTACGTCCTCTTTAGGCAGATTATGAATATTCAGACATACAAATGCCAGCTGTTAGACCTCAAAAAGACTCAGAAAAAAAAAAAAAAAAAAAGGAAGAATATTTATACAGTGACAAAATTTCAAGGATCTATATGTTTACCAGGAAATGTAATTATATATGAGGCATAACCCACTTCATCTCCAAGTATGATCATCACTAAACTGGGTCAGATTGGCTGCGTATGAAAACCACTTATTTCTCTATGAAATAAAAAGCACATTATGACAAACTAATTTAGCTATAGATGGCTACCGTTGACCTCTAAAATTATCTGAAATAAATCCCATCTGCCATATAGTTGATAGGATTTTGGTTTGGATTCAGAAATATAATTTCTTCTTTTGTTGCCCATTAGAAACAGCACTCTATGTAAGTTAGCTGGATTCCCTCTACTGTCAACAGGGAGAAGGACATCTCAAAAAAATAACTCTTCTTGAACTATGAATGAAACAAATCAATTTCTAAAGCCATCTGTTTTTACCTACTATAGGAGGTTTATATATAAATGTGTTTCATGGTAATGATTAACCATAAAACTTTTAGAAAGTTCAAGTTAAGTGAGATGAATCCCATCTTAGGATTGTAAAGACTAGTTTGATTCTTACACGTAACTACTGAGTAGTGATGAACATTATAGGAAGTGTTAAGGCAATCATGCAGAAAAATACTACAAATCTACCTTGTTACAATACAATCATGCACATACCTACATTGTGTATTTATTGAGATATATATGTTCTCTGCCTGGATATCTAGTATTTTGCTAGTCTTAGAAGTCATGTTCTCTAACTGTTTTGTACTCTGAGAAATTACTCAAATTGTAAAATGTTGTGGAATTTTCTGTTCTGACTACTTCCTATAAGATCCAGTCTTACAAAACTGTACTACTAGGCAGTTCTACTGAGGTTTTCTGTTGTCTGTTTGAGCTTTTTAGTTTTGGGTGTTTTGTTGTTGGTGTTGGTGGGTTTGTTTTTGTTTTCCTTTTAAATTCTAAGTATCACATATGTGATAAAAATGTATCTGCAGCAAAAAGCAGTCCTATTTTATTTTCAAGCTGACCTCCTTGGAGATGATAAGTCTGACCCGATGGAAATCATTATTACAATTTCCCACAGGCAGTAAAAATGAACAAAATTGTATAGTCATTCCAACTTATGGTTCACTACCAGTAATAGTAGATTTGTCCTGTCATGATGGCAATGTGTTTCAAAAAATAAATTTTCGGAAAAAAATACAAAGCCCAATGGAATTCATGCATTCATGTATGTTGTGCATAAAGTTTAGAGTGCTGTTTTACATAGTAACTGATTATAAGCTGAAAACTTCAGATATACAAAGTGTGATGTTATTTATCACAGTAGAAAAGTGTAAGCTGCTGGGAGAGTGTACATTGGCAAAGAAGTTATGGATTTGAAAAGCTGTTATTGCTGTATCCTTTACACTGTCAAATATAATAAGCAAGGATGCAGAGGAAGAGGAGTGAAAGAAAAACCTGTCTAATTTCAAAGCACCGTGATTGGAATATATTTTTTCATTGTGACAATGTAGCATCAATGAAACTCAGTCTCTTGATCAAACTGTCTTGACCTTTCTTTTGGCATACATTTCTTGTTCTCTTATACTTATGAAACTCAGAACTCAAGTCAGAACTCAAGTTCTGTTCATAAATTTAATTACTGTGCTTTCTAGACTTTGTCACTTTTTTCAATCATCTTAAAAGAAAAAAGAAAAAAGAAAAAAGAAAAAAGAAAAAAGAAAAAGAAAAGAAAGAGAAGAGAAGAGAAGAGAAGAGAAGAGAAGAGAAGAGAAGAGAAGAGAAGAGAAGAGAAGAGAAGAGAAGAGAAGAGAAGGGAAACAGAAAAAAGTCTAATAAAAAAAAATAAAATATTTGCTTACAAGCATTCTAGCCTGAGAAACAAGAATATGAAGAGAAAATGACACTTTTGAGGGATACTTTTCTCATTATATAAGTTAACACAAAGTAGATGAGTGGAAAACAAAATCCAGATTTTTCAAAGCACAAAAGCACTTAAGTAATTTGTATATAAAGATTTATTTTGCTATGATCTGATAGAGAAATTGTAGAGAGAGCAAAGGATTTACATGTGGTAAATCAAGACTATTACATGGCAAGTAAAAGAGTATGCCAACTTAGCAATCAACAGAACCCATACGTAAAATACAAGCTATAAAAGAAAAATCTTACAGGACACTGATACAGATTACCTGCAAACAGAAATCTAGGAATGATAGGCTATTGGTCAAACCCTATCTGACAGCACAGGGAAGATTTATATTTAGAAAATAAAAGTAGTGTTATTCATCATCTATTATTCCCTACTATTTGTCAACTAGACATAGAAAAACCATGTCAGTGATAGATGTTTAAATAAAATAAATAAATAAATAAAATAAAATAATAAAATAAAATAAAATAAAATAAAATGAAATAAAATAAAATAAAATAAAATAAAATCCTGAATTCATTCACCTTGCAATACACTGTTGTGCCTTATGCCTTCCAATAAAATACTTTCATAAATAGACATAAAAATGCTTATGCAAAACCTGCTTCAAACTAATTTAATTGAGTTGGAACATCAATTTAAGGAACAGCAGTTTACAACATCTGTAAAAACAAGGCATGTAGGTATGTAACTTCAGATGCACAGATGGCCAATGTTCAATTAGATCCCACTCCCTAACTCATATACAGATATCTATGTCTACACCTTATTCTGGTGTCTGAATCTAGATCCAAATCACATTTATAAAGTTTTATAACACCATCCCTGTGTTATTTTATGGATATTTAGAAGGCTGACTGAAAATTCTGACTAATAGACATAAGTAGTAAGCTACATTTTAAAAGGTAAATTAAATGTGATTTTTTCCTTCCTTCTCCCTTTTATTTTTTATGGCAATTCTGAAATAGAGAGAATTTGATCATCTAATTAAGAACTGTGTTATAAAGCATATACTCAGGAGACCCAAATTAAGATTACATTTGACCTTACTGCTAATATTTCCTACTTTTTCATTCTTAACTATTTACCTGTCTCATAGGATCTGAATAAGTGTACAGAGTGATATGGGAGCATTTTGTGGAATATAACAAAACAATCTGGATTTTCTCTGGTTGCATCAAACTTACAGAAAAGTCCCAAAGGTAGGATGTGAAACCAAAAGCCCAATATATGGGCTTAAGAAATGCAGCTAATATGTGGATGCGATAAATTGTTGATAGTCTAATTAAAATATTAGCAAACTAACCATATCACTATTATGAATCCAGTTACAATGATACTAACACATACACTCTCAAGTGTTCTAATATGCTTGCTTCCCAAGGATAATAGTTAAAACTGATATGCACAAACTTTCTAGCTTCAATCCCTATTTCTGATGCTTTGCTAACCCTTGGCTGTGCTGCTCTGGTTCTTTAAGACAATGGTGTCAGTCCTCCTTGAGAAGAGGGATGTTGGAAGGGTCACAGCAAGTTGCCAGTATGCCAAGTTCTTTGTCAAGAGAAGTACAATATTGATGAGTCTACTCAGGACTACTTTAAAACATTTTCTAATACACAATACACTTAGCTCTTTCTTCATTGTTCAGCATTTCCATATTACATCCTAAATTTACTGTTCAGGTATGTTTTATACTGTGTATATGTGTTCTTTTTTCTCTTTGTTATCCCTAAACCCTTTTCACCCAGCTCTCAAGGCTGCTTTCCTTTGATGACCAATAATGGGTGATCCATGACCTGCCTATAGCCCTGGGCTTTCTGGCTTCATTCTGTGCCCACCTTTTAGAGACTGCTCTCGTATTAATATTCCCCTAATTTACATTATTATTCTATGATAATAGATCAGTCTACAGGGAAAGACAATGAATCAGAACTATTAGTTAAAGAAATATATACCAAAACAATTACAGCAATAGTAATTTTACCAGAAAATTTCACAAAGCTAAACAAAAACTAAAAGTAATTACACAACAGCCACCTGGCTGTGAGAGAATTGCTGTTATCGAAGCTAAAACAAAGTCTCTGTCAGATCAAGACAAGTCCAGACAAAGCAAGCCTCACAAATCCTAGTCACAAGTCTATGCAGAGTTAATACAAAGTCTGAGGTCCGCTACCAGCAATGGAAATATGGTAATTAGAGAGTTATAGACTAGACTGAAGTTGTATTTACATGTTTTCCAGAAAGGGTCTATTGTCATTTTAGAGCTTGTACTTTTAGTTAATGGAGAAAAAACTACTCAAGAAACAAAACTGTTTTTGTTTGGCAATTTTTATTGGACAGACTGGGAGGTATTTTTGAAAAATCTTTAAAGAAAATTAAAAAAAAAAAAAATCACAGTAAATGGTGATGCAGCTGTTCAAATACAATTAATTGCTCCAGAAATTTCATTGCTTCTCACAAATGCTGCACAGTGTTCTGATGACTTACCCTATCTTATTTTGCTTAAACTGTCAGTAAAATTATATTCAATGGACTGACTTGGGAGAAATGGCGTGAAGATCAGAATAAGTCAAATTTTTAAGGTTTACAATGTTTGTCAGAGGCTCAGGACTTAATGTGACTGAACAATTTAATACATTCCATTACTTTATGAGAACAAATGGAGACAGGGTGTTCTTATTACGTGTCTTCTCCTCAGCTGGAACACACATTTACAGAGATGAATTTTTACATTTAATTCTGTGTAAAGGGAGGATACATTACCAGTTCTCCTAGGATGTAGGATCTGTTACATTTCTAAATGTGAAGTCCTAATACAGAGAATTTTTTTTCAGACATCCTATTACAAAAACAGCAGAAATTCTTTTCGCAGAACTGAGAACAATACCAAGTTTAGATATGAAGTAACATGAGAAAATCTTGTCTGATTAATATTTTGTTCTATTTATTTATTTCACAGAATCACAGAATCACAGAATATCCCGAGTTGGAAGGGACCCATAAGGATCATCGAGTCCAACTCCTGGCACTGCACAGGTCTACCCAAAATTTTAGACCATGTGACTAAGTGCACAGTCCAAACGCCTCTTAAATTCAGACAGGCCTGGTGCAGTGACTACTTCACTGGGCAGCCTGTTCCAGTGTGCAACCACCCTCTCAGTGAAGAACCTCTTCCTAATGTCCAACCTAAACCTCCCCTGCCTCAGCTTGACACCATTGCCGTGGGTTCTATCACTGGTGATTAAGGAGAATAGGTCGGCACCCGGCCCTCCACTCCCCCTCGCAAGGAAGTTGTAGACTGACAATAAATTTATTTATTGTTGACTGACAATAAATTTATTTATTGTTATTTGCCTTATATGTCTTTTAAATTCTATTAAGTCATGAGTTTAAAGGGAAATGTATTTTCAGGTCATCAAGAGAAAAGAATTTATCTTAATTCTGATGCAGATTGTTCGATTTCTGCAAAATGTAAAGCAGTTATCATTATGTATGCAACTGCAAGGAGTTTTGTTATCTAGGTGTCTGATCTGACAGGTGATTTGGACAGATAGGTCAACTATAGTGAATAAATGTACAATTCAAAAAAAAATTTGATGATGTGCAGCTATGTCTTCATTTAGAAAGTTTTGGACTGACATTACTTTAGCAGAAAAAAAAAAAAAGAAAAAAAAACATAAATTGGTTAAATTATTTTACTTGTCTCAAATTCTTAGATGCTATGATGCTTTCTGAAAGTTCCACATTTTTTACGAGGAAAAAAAAAATCAGCAAAAAAGAAAATCTACTCTGGGAACGTTTTAGTCCTTGAAAAGGTATATTGATTTTACTTTTTACTCATTTTGCCATTTACTGTGGTAGGCTTCATTGCACAGTTCTTCCAGGAAAGCATACAAAAGCTACCTTTCGTTAGGATTGATTTGGGAACCTCAGCTTAGTGTTTATTGCTGCTTTAACACCATGCATACATGAAACACACATAGGTTGACAGGTGTAATACAGCAGTTACAAGGAACGTGCATTTTTTATGGAGCAGCAGCTACAGACCTGGAAAGATATTGTAGGGTGCCTCATGTGGCATGAGTTATTTGGGCTTAAGCAGCTGAACCATTTTCCAGATTTTGCAATGACCAGCTGCTCATATACAGCACATTCAGTGACATCTGAGACATTTTGAGACATCCAGTGAGCTACCTTGGACTGGTACGTATGACACACATCTGGCTTATGCTTTTCAGAAATCCATCTGAAAACCAAAGAAAATATTAACAAATTCCAATAAATATTTCTCAAATATGATCTGATCTTGTAAGGGCTAGTAAACCAAGCTGCCTAGCTCGCATGTGAATGCATACAAGCTGATTTCAAAATTTAGGTGTCTTAATGTGGAGTTTACTCCACAGTTTACATATCTCAGAGGTGTACTCTTTACTGTTTGTTTGTTTTTTGTTTTCAGAAGTGCTGAGCAATTTTTTTTCTTCAGAGTGTTTATGAGATGAGAAACTCATGAGGTTGTTCATGAGAGGAGAGCTTATCTCTTTGGTGGAGAGTAGAGTGCAACACACTATAATATGTGTATTCTTAGTAACCATAATGTATTCCAAGCAACCATTCTAGATTTTGTTGAGCCAGTTTTCAAGCACATTGGACCAAAGTTGTTGGTCTGTATTCAGATAAATATTCAAATGTTAGTGGAATGAAAATATCTGGTGGCCTTTGTTTGGGTGGAATTCTGTGTTTCTGTGAAAAAAAAAAAAGGGGGGGGG
>VXAA01007184.1:122309-167087 GCA_013399115.1 Anseranas semipalmata
CTTTCCTTTCCTTTCCTTTCCTTTCCTTTCCTTTCCTTTCCTTTCCTTTCCTTTCCTTTCCTTTCCTTTCCTTTCCTTTCCTTTCCTTTCCTTTCCCTTTTTGATAGTAATAATAATTATAAAAAGTAACATTCATTTTAATTTGAAGGAATTTAGAGGAGAACCTAAAATATGGGAATTATGTGGAAAAAAAATGGAAACTATCTTCTTTCAATATAATAACAAAACAAATAGGAGATGCAGTTTAGCAGGGGTTTCAAAAAATAAAGAGACATTTTCTGTGGAAGAGAGAAGGTCTAAATCAATCATAAGAGGAGAAATAATGAAAAATCTGAATGTGCGTCTTCAGATAGTTTGCTTTACAAAGAACATACTAGACCACAGTTAAGAAGGCTGTTTCACTAATACTACAAAAATTGAAGTGTAATCTATAACTTTACAGGAGATTAAAAGCAGCACAATTTGAAAAATGTCCTATGAAACTGACTTGAACTGTAGGGCTGAAGAAGTTTTTAATATAGATTAGAGTCTTTTCGCACAAGTCAGCATGTATTTATGTGTGTTAAAATGCAGATAAAAGGTACAGAAATATGCTCCAGCAGCTTGAGTTTCTTTATCATACTAGAATGAGGCCAGAAAAGAACAGAATATCTCTTTCTTTCATTGTGGATGTTACACTACTCCTAGAAAATTGAGAGGTGTATTTTTCTTTTTCCTTTTTTTTTAGATAAGTATAGAATTGAATACATACAGGCTTTTATAACTGAAACCATCAGTTTCAATGTGTTACTTCTGTTTTTCATGTTCACCATTGAATTTGATAAACTAGATTTAACTGAATAATATTATGATTAAATATGGAATTGCATAAAATTGATTAGGCTTGTCATTTTGTCTTTCATTATATAATCATACAAAAAAGCAAGAAATGGCAAATTGAAACTTTAGAAGATTTATCAGTTTATTACTGAATGCTGATATCATTTAATCAAGTCCTCTATAGTAATAATAATAATAGCAACAGTAAACAACAATGAAAAATAAATAAGTATAGAAAACTTAGAGGATAGGACTTCATGAACAATGTACAAATATAAATAGCAGACTGTGTCTTAAATGTACAGTCTTATTTGTAGGTTCTCTAGAATCAGTAAAAGTTGTCATATTGGTCATTGCTTAAGGTTTTCCTTTTTTTATCTGTTTGCCTCCTCGTTTAACTGTAATAATAGTGTCCTGCAGCAAACTTGGAGGCCTTTTTTGAAAATTAGGGTGGTAATTCATTCAAAATTAAGGCACCTAAATATAATGCTCTACATGAAGGTGCTCTACTCAGCATTGGTGAGGCCACACCTGGAGTACTGTATCCAGTTCTGGGTCCCCCAGTACAAGAGGGACCTAGACATATTGGAAAGAGTCCAGTGGAGGGCTGCCAAGATGATCAAAGGATTGGAGCACCTCTCCCATGAAGAGAGGCTGAGGGAGTTGGGACTGTTCAGCCTGGAGAAGAGGAGGCTCGGGGGGGATCTTATCAATGCATACAAGCACCTGAAGGTGCAAAGAGGATGGAGCCAGGTTCTTTTCAGGGGTGGCCAAGAGGCAATGGGCATAAACTGGAACACAAGAGGTTCTATCTGAAGATCAGGAAACACTTCTTTACTGTACAGGTGGCTGAGCACTGGCACAGGTTGCCTGGAGAAGTTGTGGATCTCATTGGATATCTTCAAAATCTGCCTGGACATGGTCATGGGCCAGAAGCTTTAGGTGCCCCTGCTTGAGCAGGGTGGTTGGACCAGAGGTCCCTTCCAACTTTAACCATTCTGTTATTCTGTGATCCTGCGTCTACATAGAAGTTAGGTGGTGTCTTTCTAGAATGGTACAGGGTCTCAAGGTTGTAAAAACAATGTCAGGCTATATCTGTAAAGGTATTGCCAGTAAAAGTAGAGGTGTATTTTCAGTCTATAAGGCACTTGAAAGAGCTCAATGATGCTTATGAAAGATGAACTCAAGCTGAGGAGGGCTACTGTAAAAATTGAGGAAATTGAGAGTTTTACGGGAAGAAATTAAAAGCTTTCCTTGCTTAGCCTATCAAAATGAAGGCCAGGAGGGATGCACTTTAAAAGTATAAATGCGTTCTTCAGATTAGTATGATCAAAAGAGAAAAACTGCTTCTCTGGCCTCAAAGACGCATAAATATATTTGCCTAAAAAAAATATTATAGACCATGATGCACAACATAGCTTTTGGAAGAAACAGAAAACTCCTATTTCAGCTCTTAACAGACCCAAGATGCCTTTTACACATACAATTCACATTCCTTACATGATATGTTCTGGGCAGACATGACTCGCTGTGCCTGAGCTCTGCACATAACAAATACTCATGTGAGAGCATTCATGAGGTGCAGAGCTCAAGCTAATAAAGCTTATTAAGGGGAAGGGCTTTGTAACTCAAGTTGTGGTTTTTTTTGTTTGTTTTTGTTTGTTTGTTTTGTATTGTTTTTTGTTTCTTTTTTCCTGTGTTAGTCACATAGCCTTTGGTCATCTATGAACTTGGGTAAAGCAAATTCACATACACTGGCAGCTAAGGCAAAGCAAGCTTATGTCAGAATATGTCAGGAATTATAACAGGATAAAATCAGAATATGTCAGATATATTCGGAATATATCAGGAAAATATAACTACGGGGCCTGTAGTAAAGAACATGAAGTTTAGCCCATCATAGGTAGACAGACGATACTCCCTCTAATACAAAAGCACAGTTATGCTAATAACAAAACTTTGAAAGAATACCAGCATGGTTGCTGGATTACAACAAAAGGATAATGACATTTTAATACAGAAACATTTTAATGCATGGTCTAAAAGATAAACCTGTGCCTGGCTATAGTGACTGTTATATTAAGTTTAATTTAAACTAGAAAAAAATGGTACATCTTTACCAGAGATGATTTTTGATACTGAAAAAATTATTGATGGTGTAGTGGATTATTATGACTGAATATTTTTTAGAAAAATGAGGTTGTTGTATGTGTGGGCTTTTTTGGGGTGGGGAGGGTTGGTTAGTTGGTTGTTTTCCTGGAATCTCTGTTTCAGTCCAAAGATCAAAACAAGGAAGTGCTACTTCTGTGTCATACAGAGGATCAAGCTAAGTAGTCATAATCAGTCCTCCTGGACTTGCAAATCTAGAAATCTAGAAAACTAGAAATCTGGAAGAAATCTAGAAATCTCTCTTTTGAGTGCATTGAGCATTTTTAGCTAAGGAAGTGCAACCGTAGTTGCACTTTTATCAATATTGCACTACTATTACCGTAGTGCAATATTGACAGATGTTAAATGTATAAATTTCAAAGGTCTTGGGAAAATGTTACTGGCAGAAGATTGCCATAGAAGTTAGAAATAAATTTGTAAATGTGATCATAATAAAAGATATTCAGGCACTGGAGGAAGACCCAGGGATAGTAGTAGTAAATCTGCAGTATAAAGTGATAAAATGTGATATTCCATTTTATACTGTCACATATGGTATAATGTTTTATTTCCTCCACTTTTATATAGCTTTTTCAAAAATGACTTGTACGATATCTTTAATATGATTAATCTAAAGCCTTATCACATGTTATTATTAATTCATTTTGAGGACTCATTCATTGGTCATGGAATATGTCTTCAAGCTTAGTAAGTGAAAATATATCCACAGGTGACATAAATAGTACTGACACCTTCAGAAAAAAAAAAAAATGCATCTTGGTGATTGGCTACACACCTGAGGAATTCCAAAAATATCTCATTCTCAAAAGAATTCTTTCATTATAATTCTGAAGCAAGATGTATTTTCAGAAGATATATATATATTTTTTACATTCTATGTTGATATATCAAATATATATAAAAAGTTTGCAAATAAATATTCTCATTCTGATGCAATCTAATCTGAAATTCTTCCAGATGACACAGCAGAATTAAATTTATAGAAATAGCAAACAGCTTCCAGCAAATGCAGAACAGTAAACTGATTACTCTAATCACATCTTAAGGTTTCAGGAGAAGCTATGCAAGCTATGTGTTTTTAAATTATGTCCTTTGAAACACCAGCTATTTAGACTGGTCTGTCAAAAAAACATGTGAACAACTATGATTGTCCATCACATCATGTTATTAACTTTTGTGTTATATTAGCATTATTCAATCACATCATATGATTGTTGCATTACACCATAATGATTGTAGGGCTTTTATAATCCTCCTAATAAAGAAAAACATTTAAATATTAAATATTGTAAAAAAAAATGCTTTTTGAACAAGTGAGCCAGTACAGGAAAAATCTTCATCTTTCGTTTCACTGACTATTTTGCAGGAGTAAAAAGGGTTTGAATTCTTCTGGTGTTTGATTTTTTTTCTTTTTTTATTTTTGTTAAGAAATGACAAGAAGCAAATAAAGACCACCTGTATTCTCATAGATAATGGAAAGCCTACTGAGACACACTACAGTTTCTTCCACACAAAAAGGATGGGACAGACATACAGGAAAGATGATATTCTTGTATGAATCAATGACATGTACTTTGAGAAAATTCCATTGCAAAGACAATATACAGATATTGGGAGATAAAATATAAAAAAAAAATAAAAAATAGAGAGATGAAACAATGACAACCCCCCCAAAAATCCAAAATTGAAATAGAATTAACATTAAGAACTGAGATATATATTAACATAAAAATAATAAGGACAAAATATAGAACATAAAACATTTTTAGAAATATTTAATCTTCTTAGAAACATAACAGAAAATTTTATTTCCTGGCAAGATTTTTGTTGTTGTTGTTGTTATTGTTTGCATGATTTATGACGCCTATACAAAAACAACATCACTCTGATAAATTTTACAGTTTTTCTAGAGTAATATCTTCAAAATTGTAATAAATTACAATAAATCATCTTGGCTACTATGAAAGTCTGTACAATTTTCCATTAAAGTTTTGTATGTGAATGTGTAAATAGTTTTCAGTGATGTTAAAGTACTATGTGTTACGAAAATGTTGACACAGATTACTAGACATGGCAGCAGAACAAAATACATAGAAGACTTAGATACAAGGGAAATTTAAATTTGATCTTGATCAATGGAAAATTTGTCCAGAACTGATTTTCTACTTACACTTTTTATTTCTGTCTCCTACAAGTTTCACTTGAAGACTGATGACAGAAATGTAGTGCACTTGACATACAGCTAATTCATTCACTACTTTGCTGCTCACAAACATGAAGAATTTCATTCAAAGCACTGTAACCTTCACAGAAACAGAAAAGAAACACAGTTTTACATACTTCTCTTTACTTATACCTTGCTCATACAATTTCATGTTTTTATTATGAAGGTTATGGTGACCCTTTAGTTCAAATTAAAACTAAACTAAAATAATAATAAAAAAATAAAACAACAGCAACAACAAAAACCAACCAACCAAACAAACAAACAAAAAACCACCCCTGTTTCCCTTTGGTTAAACCGAAACTTTTCTGGTTAATTTCAGATTCACTTGAAAAAGAAGCTATGAATGAGATTAATGATCATTTTCTGTCTTTGAAAGAAAATGAGCTTCTGAATAAGACAGAAAATTCTTTGTGTGATATAATGGAATGAAGGGAAAATGTAATTATAGGTTTCTTATCCTTTAGCAGTGCCACTCTCAATCCTGCTCTCAAGGGAGCAGGGAAGACAACACCAGAGAATTTGAACATCTCCTAGCTTTTCTTTGCATCCTAATAACAGAACCAGCTTTTAGAAAATAGCCACTAATTGTTTATCACTGATTAATATTCTTTGAAGGTTTGTTTTTTTTTTTTCTTTCCTTTAATCAGGTTTTTTTTGTTTTATTTTGTTTAGCATTGCTCTTGATTCATATTTTATCTAGAGATAAAAATGCCAAAAAGAGCCAAAAGCACGTAGAGAAAAATACTGTCTAGAGAAAACAAAAAAGAATAGCATTTATCTCACCTTACTTCAGGTCTCCAGAAATCCAGAACTCCTGCTTCTATTCTAGTTATTCAAGTTCTTCCACAGTTAATGGAGAATCAAAATAACCCTTGAGGGAGTGACTTCTTCTACCTACATGTTTTAAAAGGATGAACAACTTAATGAAGATACCTATCTCTCTGCACTATGAGTGGAAGCAGCTTCCATCACTAATTTAAACTAGATACCTGACTTTTAGATGGCTAAAATTAGGTGAGAATAATCCTATCATAGGCAATAGTAAGAATGGGTTTGAAAGCTCTTTATTCTTCAGGGCTGTGGTGCCTGAATTTTTACTTCACATGATGCCTCTGTCCACTCAGAATCTAAAATCTTGAACCACTTCTTAAAGACAGGCACCTACAAGATTGATAGTCATGTTAGACTCCTGGTATATCTTGTAACAGTCAAAATTAAAAATTAAAAAAAAAATCAAAAATCAAAAGTTTCCTTGAAGTTTCAAAGGTGGTGGTATAATTAATCATCTAAGTCAATCACTGGGTGATTTGCTTTGAAAACTTTAGATGTGATAGCTTAGTGTACTGGACAAGTCTTTATATTAAAGTTCAAAAGCTAGGCCATCATGATTTCGATTTTCAGTTTCCCCATGTGATTAATACAGATAAGGTGTTTAACAAGTTTGAGGTCTCTTTCAGATGTTTTAAATCTCATAAGAGACAAAAACTGCTTTACTGGATAAATTAAAATATTTTCTTTTTCCCATCGGTAAATGACCAAAAGGAAAAGAAATTCAAAACCAAGTTACACATTACAAAAATCTGAAATGCACACAGTATAGGTTAATAAACATGTTGAGTTAGAGATCTGTGTGCTCCACACCTCATCCAAGCTCCAGAGAGGTCCATACTAACAAAGAGTTAATGTTCATACTAACATAATAACTAAAATCAGGCAAAAATGCCAGGAGGCCTTCATGGATGAACAAGGAGCTCCTAGCCAAACTCAGTCACAAAAAGGAAGGGTACACAGGGTGGAAGCAACAATGGGAACCTGGGAGGAATAGAGACATCATTCCAAATCCAGGGATGAAGTTAGGAAAGCTAAAGCCCAAATGGAATTGAATCTGACCAGGGATGTCAAAGACAAGAAGGACTTCTTTAACTATAGAGAATCACAGAATCATAGAATGTTTTGGATTGGAAGGGACCTTAAAGACCATCTACTCCAACCCCCCTGCCATGTGGGTGATGGGGGCTCTTCTAAGGTTTCAATACCTTTTTATTAGACAAGAAACATCTATCACTATTTTAAAAAATATGTGTGAAAGGGAAAAGACAGAGTTCATTACATAGATCAGTGGTGCCACAAATAGTGTGCAAACACAGATACCAGTTAAGTATATCCTAAACAGAACATCTCTCACTAGATCAAAGCCCCACAAAAGATGTCTGAACATTTCCAGGGAGGGGGCATCCACAACTTATCTGAGCAACCTGTTCCAGTGCCTCACCACCCTCATAATAAAGAATTTCTTCCTTATATCTAAACTAAATCTACCCTCTTTCAGTTTAAAGTCATTACCCCTTGTCCTATTACTACATGCCCTAGTAAAAACTCTCTCCATCTTTCTTATAAGCCCCCTTTAGTTATTGAAAGTTATTGTAATAAGATGTCCCTGGAGCCTTCTCTTCTCTAGGCTAAACAAGGGCAAATGCAGAGTCCTGCACCTGGGGAGGAACAACCCCAGGCACCAGTACATGCTGGGGGCCACCCAGCTGGAAAGCAGCCTAGCAGAAAAGGACCTGGGGATCCTGTTGTACATCAAGTTGAACACGAGCCAATAAATAATGTGTCACTGCTGCAAAGAAAGCTAATGGCATTCTTGGCTGCATTGGGTAAAGTATTGCCAGCAGGTCAAGGGAGGTGATCCTTTCCTTTTACACTGGTAAGGCCACACCATGGAGTACTGTGTCTAGTTCTGGGCCCCCAGTACAAGAGACAAGGACGTACTGGAGAAAGTCCAAACAAAGGGCCACAAAGATGATTAAAGGACTGGAGCCTATGAGAAGAGGCTAAGAAAATTAAGACTGTTTACCCTAGAGAAGAGAAGGCTTTTAGGGGGATCTTATCGATATCTATAAATATCTGAAGGGAGGGTGCAAAGAGGACAGAGCCAGGCTCTTTCCAGTGGTGCCCAGTGTCAGGACAAGAGGCAATGGGCACAAATTGGAACACGGGATGTTCCATCTGAATGTCAGGAAACACTTCTTTACTGTGCAGGTGATGGACCACTGGCATAGGTTGCCCAGGGAGGTTGTGGAGTCTCCCTCCTCAGACATATTCAAAAGCTGTCTGGACATGGTCCTGACCAACATACTCTAGGGGGCTTTGTTTGAGCAGGGGTTTGGACCAGATGACCTCTGCAGGTGATTCTGTGAAAGAATCATTCTGAGATTCTGTGAAAGATTATGATTATGCTAAATACATCAGCAAGAAATGAGAAGTCTAAGTGACAGAATTTTGGTACTTTCCCTGAGGATTTTGCTGATATTATACTTCAGTTGAGGGCCCTTCTAAGGTTTCAATACCTTTTCATTAGAAAAGAAACATCTATCACTACTGTTAAAAAATGTATGTGAAGGGGAAAAGACAGAGTTCCTTACATAACTCAGTGGTGCCACAAATAGTGTGTAAGCACAGATACCAGTTGGTATATCATTTACACCGTAAACAGAGTAACTCATGCAATGGAAGGAAGGAAAAGAATGAAGGCAAATTATTGTATCGTCACTGTCACGATGTAATACACATTTTATATATTCTATGTAATATTTTCATTAGTGAATTAGAAAATCTGTAGAGCCCAAATATTTACCGTCAGAAGCTCTACACATACCTATCAATGTAATTTATGTATTAAAGATGCAACAAAAAGATAGAAAGTGTCAAACTAAGGAGAACATTGCTGTATTGGTTTTACACGGACAGGTTTTGATAGTGGTGGGAGCTGCAGGGCTGGCCTCTATGGGAAGAGGCCAGGGGCTGCCCTGTGCCAGACCCAGACAGTTCCAACTGGCTCCACAATGGACCCATGGCTGAAGAAAGCAGCAGCAGAAGCAGGCGGTTAGGAACTGACTGGAAGGCCCCATTCCCCATTTCCCCTGAGCGGCTCAGTGTGGGGAGGTAGTAGAGGAGTTAAGAGTAAAAAAATGAAGTTGGTGAAGCTGACCGTGGGAAAAAGGGGTGGGGGGGGGAATGTCTTTTAATTTTTGTCTTTTTTTCTCACCATCCAACTCTATTTTAATTGGTCATAAGGTAAATTTATTTTTCCTAAGTCAAGCCTGTTTTGCCTGTGACTGTAATCAATAAGTTATCTCCCTGTCTTCATCTCAAACCTTGGGCTTTTCCATCTTATTTTCTTTCCCAGCCTGCTGGTGAGGGGAAGTGAGAGAGTGGTTGGGTGGGGGTCTGGCAGCTGAGCAAGGTCAACACACCATAGTAATTCAAAACATTCACTGATCATAGGTTTCCTTCAGCAAAACTCTAAAATATTCTTATCCCACAGAGAGCTGTTTTTAAATGCAAGTTGCATGTTTTAGTTGAAGAATAATAAATGAACCTCTCTTAAACACCTTTAAGGGTTGATAGCACAGTAAACCAATTTTCTCCTCGTTTCTCTTTTTATTGAAAATCTTGTTGCTTATTTATTTCATAATTCTATCTAGGGTCTATGTTCTTTACATACTCCATACTCAGGGCAACGAAGCTGGTGACAGGGCAACGAAGCTGGTGAGGGGTCTGGAGAACAAGTCTTACGAGGTACGGCTGAGGGAGTTGGGGTTGTTCAGCCTGGAGAAGAGGAGGCTCAGGGGTGACCTTATCGCTCTCTACAGGTACCTTAAAGGAGGCTGTAGCGAGGGGGGGATTGGTCTCTTCTCCCACATGTCAAGTGATAGGACGAGGGGGAATGGGCTAAAGTTGCGTCAGGGGAGGTTTAGGTTGAATATTAGGAAAAACTTCTTTACCGAAAGGGTAGTTAGGCATTGGAATGGGCTGCCCAGGGAAGTGGTTGAGTCACCATCCCTGGAGGTCTTTAAAAGACGTTTAGATGTTGAGCTTAGAGATATGGTTTAGTGTGGGCCTTGTTAGAGTTAGGTCAGAGGTTGGACTAGGTGANCAGAATCTATGAGTGTCGATTCAAGCAAGGCTGCCTAATTGAGGATTTCTGTATCGGGAAGATATGAAGAAGGGGGAACAATAAGTAAAATTGTTGAGATGTGGACCTGACAAAGCAAAAATGGAGACAATGACAAGAAACAACCCTTCCAGTCATACTAACTGACAGGCTATCAAACTACAGGTGTGTCTTCCTGAAAGGATGAACCTGGATTTCACAACCGTTAAGATCGTGAACTTGGGGGGGAGGGGGGGGTGCAGAATGGGAGGGATGCAGGAAACTGCAGAGCTCTGCAAATCCACAGGTAATCTGCAGGTGGAAGGGGGAGCAGAAGGAACAAAGAGGAGGGATAGGTAAAAAAGGGTGTAAAAGGGTATGTAAAATGGGGCTGGTCAGTACACCTGTCTGGCAGAGTCCTGCGCCTGATCACCACAGTCTGTCCTATCTTCTTATATCTTTTCTCATTAAATCTCTCTTTCTTAACTCTTTCTCTGCATATTTGCACTCTTTCTCCTGTGTGTATGTGTGCTGCAACAGCTGCACAGCTGCTGGAGTGAGTGGGGTCCTAGCATCAGCTACTGGCGTAAGTGGGGGTCTTCTACTCCCAGCCACTGGGGCAGGAGTGGTGTGTGCTCCCAAACCAGCTGCTGGGGAGGGGACTGGTGCGAGTGAGGTGGGTGCAGGGCTCTGTGGGTCACAACCTGCACACCTGGTGCCGGTTGGTGGGGGACTGAATGTCTTTATCTTCCCTAAACTTGGTGTGCATGGGATGTGTGCATGTATTTGCTAGCAAACTTTAAGCTGGACTAGCCGGAGAGTAGTGGGGGCCTCTGGCCTGGGCTGGGGTATCAGGTGGGTGGGGGTCCATTCTAGTGTGCCCTGGGGCATTGTGGATGTGGTGTGCATGAGGGACAAGTGAGTGAGTGAGTGAGTGCATGCGTGTTTGCAGCAAACCAGACAGCGAGCAGGTGACCTGTGAAGTGGGTAAAGGGGCCTAGGATCCTGGCAGGGGTGCTGGACAGACAGGGGCCATTGCCAGTACTCAAGGGAATAAGGGTGGTAGTTCTGGATGGATGAAAGAGACTTCCTCTACTTGAAGGATCTGTGAATGTGTGTGTGCTTGTCAACCTAGAGAGTGTGGTGTATGTCTGCAGCAGTGAACTTTTAATTCTACCCACTGGAGGGAAGGAAGGGGTCTCAGCTGTCTGTGTCTACGTTTTACGTGGCTGCTGTGTGTAAGTGTTGTTGAAGGCAGCCCTTGGCTGAGGCACCTTGTGTGACCGGCCCTGTCAGTGTCTCCTCTCTCTCTCTCTCTCTGTGTTTGTGTGTCTCTGGGATATGTGTCCAACTTTGCTACAGGCTGAAGGTGCAAAGGGGAAAGTGGCAGCCATGTCCTCTGGTCTGGGTAGAGACCCTGGGGCCCCAGGCACAGGGTTGGCAGGAGCAGTCCTGGGCCAGAGTAACTGGAGGAGGTGGCCGTGCTCTTTACCTTACTGAACACCTGAATGGTTGTCTTCTTCAAATGGAGACTTTTATAACCACATATTCAAAGCTATCTTCCTCACTTATTGTCTTATTTCCTCATCAAACCATTTTTCTGCAATATCTAATTACTAAAGTTGCTTTGGTTTTTGCCTTTTTTGGTGGGGTTGCTTGTTTTTGTTTTTGCTTTTGTTTTTATTTTTGTTTTAAGATGGCACTGTCAGTCTGTTAACAGTAATTTTTAGTCCCTGACTTCAAGAACAGAATAATGATAATAATAACTATTATCATTAAAAAAAATAATTTTAGAGATCTTTTCAAGCATATGGCAACAGACCATAAAGGTACATATTTAATGAAACTGATAAGAAAACAAATGCTTGTTGTGGTTTAACCCCAGCAAGCAGCTTAGTACCACACAGCCACTTGCTCACTCTCCCCAGGTGGGATGGGGGAGAGAATAAGAAAGGTAAAAGTGCGAGAACTCATGGGTTGAGATAAAGACAGTTTACTAGGTAAAGCAAAAGCCGTACGTGCAAGCAAAGCAAAACAAGGAATTAATTCACTACTTCCCATGGGCAGGCAGGTGTTCAGCCACTTCCAGGAAAGCAGGGCTCATCATGCATAACAGTTTCTTGGGAAGACAAACTCCATCACTCCAGACATTCCCTCTTTCCTTTTTCTTTATCCCACCTTTTATTGCTGAGCATTATGCCATATGTTATGGGATATCCCCTTGGCCAGTCTGGGTCAGCTGTCCTTGCTGTGTTCCCTTACAGCTTCTTGTGCACCCCCAGCCTCGTCATTGTCAGGACAGCATAAGAACCAAAAAAAAGTCCTTGGCTCTGTGTAAGCACTGCTCAGCAACAACTAAAACATCAGTGTGTTATCACCACTATTTTCAGCAAAAATATAAAACACAGCATTCTGTGAGCCTCTACAAAGGAAATTAACTCTATCCCCGCCAAAACCATGACAATGTTCTGTCTTAACCTCTAAATGTAAGAATGAGAACAGACTAATAACAAAACATGAAAGTTTGGAGGTGTTTTCTGCACTTCTGTAGATACCATAATGCCATGGAATGGGGTTCCTTATGAGCTTCACCAAAGAAAAGTCATAAACCTTAAGGAGATCTTGTTTCTGAAGAATGAGTTTTATGTAGAATTCCAAAGAACATCTACAAGAGTAGGTAAGTGACATGGATGAGACTCAGCTGTTTCAGTATTACCTCTAGAACACCATTCTTCAATGCCCCAGACTATCTGAAACATCCACACATGCCTGGTACAGGAGGCAGGACCTAAAGAAGACAAGGCATGAGACAGAATGTAAGACAGAACCTAAAGGAGACCCAAGCGCTGTGGAACAGCAGCTCAGGGCCACACAGTAAATCTGCACTAGTTAAATTCATCATATTAAGTACAACTTCTAGTGATAAAATAGACAATTAGCATCAAATTGTAGCTGATTTTCATTATGAGAGAAGGATCATCCATCTTAAGTTGGTATCAGCTTTGAGCTTTGAAGTGCTAGGGAAAAGGCAGAGCAAAGTCATGGACAGAGTCAAAACCAATCGAATCTATAAAACAGAATTTTTACAATCTTGATAAACTGAAGCTATTTGCTTCAGGAGTAGGCCTGGCAGAAAACATGTAAGAACTTGAATCCACCTGAGAAGCTGGGAGGTGACCTGGAGAGTTAATACTATACGGTGTAACCTTACCATTCCGCAGAATCAACACAAAATTAGCCAGAATTTTTCAACTATAAAAAGTTTTATTTAAATGCCATCCTTATATCATTTATCAGTGAAAGACTGAAAGGAGTTTCTTCATGCTGAATATTTTCCAGTTTGGTTTATTGTCTTTTGTCTGCAATCACATACCTCTCAGAGAACAAGTACTTAAGAAAAAAAACAGTCTATCAATATATGAACCTCTGCTGGTAAAAAGCATGTTATTAAAGGTGCAGGCAGATAAGTGGAATGGTTAATCAAGCTAATTGCACAGGTACCTCATTTCTATGAAAACATTTCTAATATGAATATCACCCATGGTTCTCTGCACATTTCTGGCAGATATACAAATGATCATGAATTTATATATGAAGCTTATGAACCTATCTTAGATTCCCTTTCTCCACCCAAAGGCTTTTTTTTTTTTTTTTAATACAGAAAAAGCAAAAGGCTGATAAATTGACAATGACATTCTCTACCTGACTGTTGTCCTCCCTCCTGTGTTATTTCCAGTAACCTGGTGATTATTTAAGCACATAGTTTTGCAAGTGTAAACTCTTACTGAATGAGCATAGATTTACTCAAATAAACACACCACTTTTTATATAGGGCTCTACTAACAAAGAAAAATAAATACAGTCATAAAATGCTAGGAATAACTAATGCTAATAAATAAGAACAGAAAGACAATTTAAGTATTTTGTGTTTCTTCCACAATTTCAGTACTTACGCCTTCAGTTATCCATGCATTTCCTTAAATACTGATCAAATTAATTTTATGGAGATAGCCTTTATAAATGATCTTGTTATTCTACAATAAAGACTGATTTCTTAAATGAAATTTATTGTAGGATTTTTGTTGTTTTGTTGCTGTTATTGTTGTTGTTGTCATTGTTTTAAATATGGCATGCTGACCTTGGCAGAAATAAAGTAACTGGGATATGAACAAAATAATTATAAATGAATCTTGGTATTGTGTGGCATTGATGTGGAGAGGGGAAAAAAATAAATAAAAATTCTTAACCCTCACTTTAGTTTCTACTAGAGCTGCCTGATACATTATAAAGTTCTGTGACTTATGTAGAATCTCATTTTTTTCAATGCCAGTCTGCCTGTTTTCAAAATTCCATGACAGAAGGCTATGAGGCTAGATGTACTCAGTTTTGCCTTGGCTGAATACAAGTCTATGGTTTATCAGATCTTCTTCCCATTTATCAGAATTTCTTCCCATTAGAAAAACACCGAGAAGGTTATATTGTTTTTCATTTCACTTTATTAAAATAATAACAAAACAATAATAATAAAAAAGACTAGCATTTCTGCTCTGGTTCTATTCACAGCTAGAAATTCTGCAATAATAGTTTTTCTATCAGTATTTTATCATTTTTTGTTCTGGTTGCAGATACAATCCTTAACAGGAAATTAAAACCAAGGCAGAAGAATTAAGAATATCCAGACTGCCCACCGATTCAGAATTAATTTAAGTCTTAGTTCAATCTTCATTTACCCCGTTGCATTATATTATATCCAATATTTAAAAGAAACTTTGGTGCATACTTTCTATTTTTGAATGTACTCACAATATGGTGTCAGAGTCCACTATTCTCTGTTCTTTTAGGTATTTCATGAGTGGAGGGTGAAATGTTTGATATCAAAATCAAATTTACTGGAAAGGTATTTGAAGTTACACAGGATTTCAATTTAGAAAAAGTGATACAGTGATGTACTGAAATCACTATAAAAACAAAATATAGCAATTGCTGTATACAGTTAAATCATAATACAAGTGTGATTCCCATTACCGGTCTACATACTCCATATACTCACCATCATGACACTGAGCATCACCAATTGCTGAGGAGGAATATGTGGGTTGTTGCCAGCTCAAGCCAGTTGCTCTCTTCAAAATTCTTTTAATAGTTGTTTAGTTTTTAATATTGTCCATTGGGCTGAGCCATACATTCACTAACCCCATTTTAGTCTGGCTAACTCCGGAAGACATTTACACTATTTTAATGATTTTAGGAAGAAACATTTGCACCACTAGTTGATCCATTCAACTTTTGATAGTTGTTTATGTAAAACAAAGACCACCGTCTGCTCCCCTTTGTTTTGAGATTGCCTGCTCCTGGGCTTTTATAGGTGGTTCTTGGAAAGCAACCAATTCTTATGGACCCCAAGACCCTCTAGAGCTGATTCCGTGGGGACACTGCTAACTAACTCCCTAAGAAGCTTTAAGTTTGCTCTCTGAAAGTCCATGGTGGCAACTCTGTTGACCTTTCCTCTCCTTACACCAAAAATTTTGAACTCAACTATTTCATCACTGTGGCCAAAACAGCCACCTACCATCACCTCTCCCACACCTTCCTTATTCCCAAACAACAGATCTAGGAGGGCACCTTTCCTAGTCAGCTCTCTCACTACTTGTGACAGGAAATTATCTTCAACATGCTGTAGGAATTTCCCAGACTTGCATGTTGCAGCAGTATGATATTCCCAGTTTATGTCTGGGAAGTTGAAATCTCCCATAAAGATGAGGGCAAATGATCCCAAGATTTCTCCTAACTGCCTATAGAAGAGCTTATCTGTGCCATTGGCCTGGGTGGATGGTCAATGGTAGACACCTGCAACAACATCTGCTTGATGTTGCAGCATCATTGGTACACACATGAAAATGCAGAAATGGGTAATAATATGAAGGCTGAATAATATGAATACTAAACTCATAAGCTTACTGGTGAAGTCCTTGATCCAAGCCCTGGGGAGGCAGCAAACTTCTCTGTAGAGAGTGTCTGGTCTGCAGATGGGAGCCTCTCTTCCTTTCAACTGAATCACTTTTTAATCTTATTAATAGTAAATCAGAATTAGATGAGCTGAGCATTGGTTGGTGTAATATACAGTTAACACATTTAGTTATATGTAAGTTTGCAATCTCAGACTTTGAAAACTAATTACTTAAATCCATATTTAGACACCTGATTTCCAAAACATTGCTTGGATGTTCATGTCCCTAGAATGCATTTTAAGACTTTTAGGGGTCTCAGTACAACTGCAAACTAGGAAATGAGCAGGTAACCAGATCTGAAAATCTCTGCTCTAAAATTCTGGCTTTAAAGCTCTTTTTACGATTTTGGAATAAAAACAACAGCTAAAAAGTTGTGTGTGCTAATAGGGATGCACAAAACCCATAAAAAGAAAACAGATGCCTTTTTTAAAAAATAGCTTAGAAAGGGCAGTCTTCTAGAATTCTGAATGTTTATATCGATACCTAACTCCAGGGAAATAATTCTCAAAAGTAACAACAGAAGAGTAACAGATGGAGCAAGCTGGTCTGCAAAAAACACCTCCATCACACTGTCTCTTAAAACTATGCTAGTCCTGAAGATGAATTTGTGCCAAAGACTTAGTTGCTGCCAAGCAGTGTACATACTCTGAAGTTAGGTAGGTACCCTCAGGACACTGTTATATCTATTATGACTTCTTTACCTAACTAGTGTTTTGCAGTTGTATGACAATATTTTTTTCTGGAGACGTCATGGATTTGGTAACAAAGGCTATACACAGATATAAAATCGGATATTTCTGAAGGAACAGAAAGATGGAAGCATCTCACCTAATTTTTACTACATTCCAGGTAGGTGATTAGTCTAAGCTAGGTGTATCTGTATTTACTGGGGAAAGATAGGCACTTTCAAAGATCCCGGATAGGCGTTTGAAATAAAAGGGATAAATCTCTTTCTACTGACCACCTAGTACTAAGAAGTTCCTACTCTACCGCTATCCAGGACATTAACTTCAACTCAAAATAAGCAAGAAATACCTCTTTACCTCTTTCCCAAAACAACATATTCACATCAAGTATTTTAAGTAATTTATGTGTTTTTAAAATAAGAATAACCTTCTTAACATATTTATTTCTCTCTCTATATATATATAGAAACTACTACACAGAAATTCACAGGGATATCTTCAGCAGTGGGACTACTAGGTATTGGAAAAAAAAATGTTAAAATCTTATTTACTAAGTAAGAATATGTACAGTGTGGGGAGTCCTGACTCAATTGAAAGGAAGGTTCTTTATTCATTTCAAAGTCTAAATGGTTTGTTGTAAACTGAAGATAGGTCTGTATAGCCCTGATCTCTGATTGTACAGATTGCAGAACCAATATATTGGCTTGGGTTTCTTTCCAATACAAACCACACCACATGGAGCGATGCTCTGTACCTTAGTCTTGTCCCACCACAGAGTCAGGGTAGAAACAGAATAGCCCTCTATCCTGGGGTAGATGTGGGATGTAGAGCACTGTCAGGAGTCCCTCCAACTCTCAGGAGCATGCATTAAGACTTTGAGACTTCAGTGGCAAGTAGTCAAATCTGACTGTCTTGTCTCTCTATTCAAACCCCATAAGAGACACTGCAGTTAAAACTGTTGGACAGTAGTTGCACTGCACATCTTCACTAAAGAGGAATCAAAATGCTTAGAAAGGAAACACTGTAGAAATTTGTTCTTATTGGATCTCTGAATACAAAGGCACTCTAATCCATTGGCTAACAGATTTCACAGCTAGAACTAGTGATTTATCATTTCAGGGTTAAAACTGCCCAGAAATGGAGACTATACTCTCAAACTGCAAATACCTTATTTGAATTCAAACATAATGCAAGGGAGAGCCCTACTGGCAGAGCTTAATAAATACAACCACTGGTTTAGTAGCCTAAATAAATAACTCACCTTATAATAAAAAGCAGTGAAACATATCCTGGAATATTTGCTTCTCCATGTCCTTCAGTTTAGCTGGTTTACTGAGAAATTCAAAAATATAATTATACAGTATGGATGCTTCATTATACTATCTCCCACATTTTACTGCTATGATGTAACATCATCCTTAAACGAATAAAGAGACTATGAAATATTTTACCAGGAGAACGCTGGTAAGCCCTTTCCTATCCCCTGCCACCTGCACATTAGGGTGATCCAAAATTGTGAGGGTACATGTGAACATTTAAGCTGCTAATCAATCTGCATTGAAGCTCCAGGAACTTTTAGAAAAGAGAAACAGCAATAAGGAACCTAGATTAAAAAAGAAGAAGAAGAAGAAGAAGAAGAAGAAGAAGAAGAAGAAGAAGAAGAAGAAGAAGAAGAAGAAGAAAACAAAAAAACAGAAGGCTGAAAAGGGAATCCTTATTGTTTTTTTTATATGGAGAGCAAGGAATATAAATAAAACCTATTCCATTTGACTAAAACATCTACACTATAGCTTTCGGCACTACACTTCTGTCACGTGTAGGTGGTGTTGGGGGTGGCAGGTGTTCCAGCAGATTTTGCACATGCTTACATTGGTTCTTCTGTATAATAACACAAAAGATAGCAAGAGCAGTTGGTTTGGAGTAAAGCTGTAGAAAGCAGGCCAGCAACAAATCCAAATGAACATGTGTGCAAACAGGGACAATGCACACAAGAACAAATTAATTACTGTAGATGAAAATAATAAATAAATAAATAAAATTTAGGGGAAAAAAAAAAGCTTGTCTCATTTTGCATAAGGATTTAGAAGATAAATCAATCTTACTCATCAGCTTCTGAAACAATCAGTACAAGCGAAAAAAAAAAAAAAGGAGACTGGAGAACAATTGAAAAGATTACTTCATACCTATGCATTGCACGTTTTCTTTAATCTTCCTTCAAAGCAACTGTGATAGCCCAGTAAAAAGCACATGCAACACTAAATCCTTTAATATTGTATGGAATATTATTTTTCCATTATTTAAATCTATAAAGACATTAACTGATGTCCAGTTCCAACGACAACAGTAAGCCTAAAAGGGGAAAAACTGTATGTCAAATTTGAAAAATAAAGGGTGAGGAAAAAGGGTAGTTGGGTAGTTCTCATTGACTGGATTTCAAATAATAAGCATTTTAAAATGTGCACAAATATCAGTATTTTGGACCAGCTCTAAAATATATGCCAATGTTATTGATGAAATACCAGTGGAAGTGGAGAATCTCAAGCAAAATCTCCCAAATTAATTTTGTTTTCTGGTATAAGTTAGTTATAAATTAAGGACAAATGCAGATTAATAGAGTTGCCTTCTTTTAAACTAGATAGGATACATCTTCAGTACATAACCCAAGACTTCTTCCTAGCTTTTTACCCTGGAGGCACTAGCTGCATCTCACCTCTTATGTTATAGTAAAAGATGAACACAGATACTGGCTTTCTTTTCTTTTCCCTCCTCAAATCCTACCTTCCAAAGAAAAAGAACATGCATGCTAGATGCTAGACTTGCTTACCCCAACAGGTTAGTAATCAGACAAATCAGAAAACCATGGGTAAAATCAGCTCTAGGCTTTAGATACCTAAATTTAGCTTAAATTCTGGTTGGCTATATGAGGGGTATCTAAGAAATCTGCTTTGGCAAAAGACATGTGCTTAATGTGCTTAAACTGATGCTAGATACCTATGTTTACTCAGTTAAATCTACCTTTATTAGTAGTTGAAATCAATTCATTCAGTGGTTCAAACTAGGCATCTAGTGTGATGTGAGGCACTGTAAAAATCCATAGCACCTGCATGAGGTTGCCAGAAGTCGCATAGAACCTACAGGAGAACAACAACCATCTGGAGTGCCAGGTGGAGAGCATATAAAACATCTTATAGCCTCCAAAATCACACATACACACACACACACACAAAATTGTTTAAGGTTTAAGATACTTGTGTGCAAAGGTGTCTAAGCTTTTATTACAATTTAGTGGAGAGCTAAGAGAAGATGCTTACATTAATGCTTATGTTACCTAAATGCAACCAACTGTACAAAAAGGTGCCTCAAGGTATCCTGTCTGGCCTCTGGCTCTAAGGTGTAGGTCTCAGACGTCTCAGATACCCCAAGACAAAACAAGTAATACTAGACACCTACACTTAGGCAAGTGGATCAAGCTCTTTCTGAGTACTGACATAGAGAGCAACTGAGCTCATCCAGCAAAAGGCATTTACGTCTGGATAGGTGAACAACCTTCAGAATCAGCAGCTATATTGACTGGATAGTCCCTGATTGTAACAGAAATTTAGATGAATTAATGGCTGGATTAGTAACCATTCACAGTTTGTTCATTAGGAAAAAAAAAAGGGGAAGTCTCTGCTGAATGCAGTTTTATCCCGAGAAAATATAAGGCGGGTATGATAACAGGTCATTCTTGGAAATGCTTAATTTGTGAGGAAGATGAATAATAAGCAAGGTAGAATAAAAATATATATTAACTTTAAGTCGCTTATGGCTTAAAGATGCAGAACTCAAATTATTTTTAATGGAAAGAGTTGGCTCATTCCAAGATTTTACTTGGTTAGTAATTCACATATGCATTTTCAACATATATGACTTTTTCATGGAGAAAAACTAGGAATCTACAGTGAAAATAAAAAGAAGTACATACCTGAGAGCAGAACAGGAAGGGTATGCAGCCAGTCTATACAGTCTGTATCACAAACCCAGTTCACAGGGTTTGTGATGAAATGTCAAGAATTTGAAAGATGGGCTGTGGTCCAGAGCAATATATACGGGGACTAAAAAAATCACCACCATTTACAAATACACTTACCAGAGATGCAATCAATGCCATCTTCTGTATTTTAGAAAGCTATCGATGCATATCCATCAACCTAACATACAGAGACTGTACAGATTATACAGACTGATCCAGACAACTACTTTCTAAATAAGATACCTATCCCTCCTTTCAATAGTAGGCTGTGTATCTGTGCATTTATAGGAGAAACACCATTTGTTTCATATCTCTTCTCATACTTTCTCATTTCTATATCCTTTGAAATAAAGGGAATGAGAGAGAAGAGCAATCAAGGTCTGGATGTACATTATGTATACAATGGCATTATGATGTTTTTGCTAGCAATTTCCCACTTCTGGTTTCTTTTTCTGATTTCTGGTAAGCAATGAGCTAATATTTTCACACAACTATCTATTACAAATTCAAATCTTTCTAGCTACAGTGGTCAGCTCAGAGCCTGTTAGTTACTTCATAAGATACATAATTAAAGTAGCAGGAAATGAAAAAAAGCTAGGCCAGATCAAGTCACTCATATAAAGCTGATTTCTACAGATGAAAGAACAGCTAAGGTAGAGCGAATTCAAAGCTTCTCTGCTGTGTAAGTAAAAGTGAATTTTACTGCATGAAGAGGAGCGGAATCCAGGTTGTTTTAGAAGAGGACTGAGATAGAAAGGTAAAAAAAAAAAAAAAAAAAAAGGCAGAAACAGAGAACAGAGAAAAGAGAAAAGACATGGTGAAAAGGCAGACTCCCGAAGAGCAGGATTATGTAAGGGGTGTTGGTAGGGACAAATATCAGAAAGCTCCTAACCCTCCCTCTCTCCTTCTCTTCTCCTGCTTTTTCCTTTCAACTGTAGCAGCCACTGTTCATTCCCACACTTTCAAGAGTAGCAACTGCAATTTCTTTTGCTTTTCAAGGCTTTTGTACAGGGCAAGTACACAACTGATCTGTGTTCATTCACTTTGTTACCCTGGCAGTCTGCTGCTCTTGCTAACTGTCTAATATTTCCTATGCCAACACTGGATGAATACAGTGCAGGTTAAGGTGCATAAATAACAGATGTGAGGCCAAGTAAGGTTACTTGGTATTCATGACAACTAAATTAAGAAGGATTTTTGAAGATGACTGATTAAAAATTAGTCTCTTAAGGAGCAAGTGCATATTTTTGTAAGTTATTCCACAATACACTGTTCAGTTTATGAAGATTTTTTTTCTACATACCCTTTGTTAAAGGGGTTAAAAGTTAAGCCTAAGGTCCAAGAAACTTGAACTTTTGCTTCTTCACCAATGTCAAAGATTCCTCAGATCAAGTTCTCTCTTATAGGCTGTCATTACACTATTCAAATTACATTCTCAGAAACAACCTTGCAATCTTATTATCTCTGGTGGGATACATAGTGCCAAAGGGGAGCAGAAATTGTAGTCAATGGCACAAGTAAGCCATTTCCATTAGAATTTAATTAAGAATTCTGCTGATGGTGAACAGTTCACCTCCGCTCCACCCTCACCAGAGGCCTGTTTCTTGTGCAACCCTGCAGCCATGCTACCTTTTTTTTTTTTTTTTAATTAAAATAAAATGAAGATAAGAGCTCTTCTAATAAGTGACACTTCTAGATAGTCTTCTTTTAAACAGGACTATGCTTCAGAGTGAAGCAAAGAGTTTAATAGAATTGAGCCAATATGCATTATCTAAAATGGTGTTTTGTTGGCTCTTTAATCTTTGTGTCATAGATTTTTCATAGTTCAAGGCTACAGAGCGACAATTTTCCTCTTATACAGTATAAATTGGGTTAATACAACAAGCCTGCAACCCTGTAATAGAAGCACAAGAAGAATTCTTAATTGTTACAGCAGACAGGACCCTAAGAGAAAAGATCTATTGTACCATTGTACCATCTCAATGTATTAGTCTTAATTAATTAGTACTATATGGTTAACTGTTGGCAGCACCTCGTGGTTCAGAAGCAATGAGGTAAGGAAGTAGGGAAACTAATTTAGCTTCATTCAGACAAATATGAATTGTGAAATGCTTTTTTCCTCATACTTGAAAGCATGAGATTTAATTATTCCTAAATAAAAAGTTAAATTTAATAAAAAGTTTGTAGTTTGCTTGTAGTTTCTTACTGTTCTAGACTGCTAGTGATAGGCAATGAATTATATTTATCTCCCTATGCTGAGTCTGTTTTGCCCGTGATGGTAATTGGTGAGTGATCTCCCTGACCTTATCTCAACCCTTGAGACCTTTCCATTGTATTCTCTCCCCCTTTTCCTTTGAGGAGGGGGAGTGAGAGGAGGTTTGTGGTGGAGTTTAGCTGCCCAGCAGAGTAAAACTACCACAGCACACTTCTTTTCTGGCTTTTTCAATGCACACTGACAGTAGCCTTATTGTATGTTGAAATGAGATAGGATTCCATGCATGTGAATATTACGAAATGCACATAACCTTTTGCTCTTGTTTTCTTCAGAAAGAAATTCTGGCAAGTAATGAAGAAAGAAGCTGTGATGTGCTCCCTCAACATGAATGGCTAGGGAGCAGCACTGCAGATTTTTGACACAGCTTAGTTGCTTACCACACCTAAAGCTGAGCTGTTTTTTCTTCTCTCATTTATAATTCTTAGGAAACTCTCAGTGGCAACACCTGAGTAGGCAGAAATGCCTTAAATGTGTTGTTCTTCATTACTTGGATCTCTGAATAGAAAAAGGATGATATGCAAGGCACAACAATACATTACTCTCTTGAGCACTCTCAGTAGAAACTAGAATAATTATCTCATTTCAGGAATCTAACAATGAAAATTTCTAGCCAAAGCTTTACTTGTAAAGAACAACATTTCTTTTCTTCTGCACCCATGGACAGTGCTTCTATGCACTTGAATGATTTTCACCTGTAGTCCATATCCCAAGTATACAGACTTTTACCACAATGAGCAAGCACATAAAGCCAAAAAGATTTGAATGTAACTGCTTTAGCCTCTATTATGAACACATCTATTCCTTAGTATTTCTAAGTATATATGAAGTCCATCCTTTAAATTCTTACTAATAACTAAAGGATAATGAGCTTGATGTTACATTATGCAGTTAGTGAGGTATGAAGATACTACAGCGTTTAAAAGAGAACATTGGGAAAAAAAATTGTTTTTTCTTAAATGGATTTTGAACATTTCATGTGAACTCTGTTTTATATTTATTTTAAATGTTATTCTTAGATGTTACCACTGTTGTCCCAAACATCTTCTTTACTCATGAGATAGCTAAATACTTTCCTTACTGTGGAAAGTTCTTTGTAATTTAAAAAGACTTGCAAAAAGAGAAAATTGTGTCAATGTGAAATTATTAGTCAAACTTATTGAAACTTCTCAAGTTTTGAAACTAGCATTTTTAAGGTACTGTAGTAATTTTTTGCTTATTTTTCTGAAATATTGTATGTATAGAATAAATGACAATTTTAATTAGCTTACATTCACCCACAAAGTTAAAAAAAGCACAAAATTCACAGTGATGTCTAGCTGTAGCATATATCAACATTTGGACTTGTAGAAGTATTTTGAAAAAACATTTTTATTCTTTCCTGCTATTTTTTCTCAGGGTTTCTTGTCTAGTTTTTTTTTTTTTCTGTTTTGTTTTGTGTTTGCTGTTGTTTTTATTTATTTATTTATTTATAACTTATCCCTAAGGTATTCTAATATATTTTAATATCAACTTGCAATATTTATAAATTATGCCTTTTTCAGAGAGTCCTAGTTATACTGTTTTTCACTGTTTATTTGACTTATCTTTTATTATGTTTTTTTTTCTTTCTAAAATATTTTCAATATGAGTGTGCCAGACAAGAACAATCCTTTTTAAGTGAACTTCATTATTTTTAGTTGTATTTTGTTTTTTTTTGTGTGTGTGTGTGTATTTCTGATGCACTGATTTTCCAGTACCATACCCTAGACTTGATGGATGAGTAACGTTACATGAGATTGGAGCTATTGCAAGGGATGACAAGCATCCATCCCTGCAACTGCTTCAGGATGCAGAACCTAATTCTTACTAGAGCTGTTTGTGCTGCCACTGTGCAGTCAAGGGAATAATGAAAGCCATCAAAGCCCCTTCCTCACCCCAATGTATTACCAGGAATCCCCCAGTTGTTTACAAGAGCAAGCAGCTGCAGCTAGAGAAGGCTCTGAGATGAACAGAAGAAGCAGAAATTCACAGCTCTTTCTTCCCATGAAATTTCCTTCAACTGCTGCCTACCTAAAAAACTCAGGAAGAAAGAAGTGACCTCCACTTGCTTTTGCCACTTGTGTTCCTCGCAGCCTCCTCCAACTCCTTCAAGCAATTCCAGCCACTACGAGCTGAACACACCATCTGTGCAGGAACAGCATGATCACACACCAAATGAAGACTGTGGCCGGTGACCAACAGGGCTAGTTGACTGATGAGTCATACTCACCAGTTGCTCTTTAAAGGTGATGGGAAAAGGAATATGTGTAGGCAGGGCAAGAACCTGTTTACCGTATCACTTCAAAGCACAAAGGAAGTATACCATATCAGCTAAGGTGGAACTTACAAACTCTTCAGGATATAGCAGATTAGCTTCATGTCCATTAAAAATAAGCAAATCTATGGTTAGGCAAAGTTTAATCCAATCTTACACAAACCCTCAGGGAAGTCCAGGTTTCAGTGTTATTTCTTAGGTGCTGGTGCTATTCCTTGTGGATGTTAGAGCAGGAAATTCTTTTCTGTCATTTCTTTTTCTCCACTCTCCTAAACCATCAGTCACTGCTTACAAGCTCCTTGGTATACAACACTGATTTCTTCTACCCATCTTTAGCACATCCACCATAGTTGTCCATCATATCACACTCCCCTCAGCATGCTGGGACTTACAGAAGACTAGTTTACATTATCATTAAATTAGGTTAAATGCAAGTAGTGCACTCTTTGCTGCGTAGTCAGCTTTTTCACATTTCCTTGCTTGCCATATTATTTGGCCAGATCATTCCTGATGCCTCTACTTTTGTTTAAATGATAATGTCTCCCACTGACTCTCTACAGTGCACCTGTCATTTACCATATGCCCTGAAAACTTCTTGGAATCTCCACCTGCAGCAGCACTATCTTGTGCTAGAGAAGAAACATCTGTGGCCCAGGTACTGTAGCTAGCTGATCATCACATCATCATATCACATCGCATCACATCACATCACATCACATCACATCACATCACATCACATCACATCACAGTTTTGTACAAGACAGAATACCTTCCTTCCATTCAGGTAGCTTACTGGAGGATCTCCAATGAAAAATTAATTTCTTTCTATCTATGCTTTATAGCTGGTTCATAGATATGTCAGGGTCGTTTACTTTAAATGGATGTTTTGAACACCCCCAACGTTGTGTCCTACCAACTAAATGAATTGCTCAGAGCTGACCTCCAACCATCATCACATGTGATTTGGTGGGGAATACGGGGAAGTGTAAAGGTATGCCCATACGTTGTGCAGTAAGAAGTTTTGTATGAGAAAGGAGGGAAGGCTTGAGGCTTTTGATATCTTCTAGTATAACTAGGAATAATATCAATTTCAGTTCACCCTAGTCTTTGAAGAATTTCTTTCTTTGTGCATTCAGTTAAAAGCTGCAGTAGCAAAAGGCCTAATAGTCTGATGAGCTGTTCCTAGTTCATTAATAATTTTGATAAAAGTTTCTCATTATTTTTGGGTCCCCATCAACTCACTAATAACAGGGCATGAAATTTGTATTAAATAAGGGAAGTAACTAAAAGGACTTACCACTGAATAAAGAATGTAAAAACAGTTTTCCATTCTGAATGCCACTAGATCACAGTGAGGTATTTAGTGAATGCTTCTGGGACTGCTTCCAATATAATTTCACTGTTAGTGCACAGAGGTGTTATTAGCTCCTAACAAGTGTATGTACCTTGTTCTTGTTTTGTTAGGTTCAGCTGTATTTTTCCTGTTTCAAGCTTCTGTATCTGAATTACACACAAAATTGTATGAAGACTTTCTTCTTAAATTTGTTATTTGGTTGTCATTGTTCTGGTTTGATGTTTCTTTTTATCATACATGCCTGTATATTTTAGTGGGGAAGTCAAGTGTGCTGACACAGATTTATAATCTATAATGCTCTTTGTACATCTCATGCACATTTTTGAAGCTTCCTTTTTCTGTTACTCTGTAACCCTTTCCTCTGTTTCTGTAGTACCTGTTTACTTTATGAAATACTAAGTGCTTAACAGAAATTCAAGCCCAGTTGATCTCTTTTTATGTCATCACTAGTAGAGCCCCAGGTTTTGCAGCTATAGCAAGTGCAGGGCAGGTCTGTGCCAGGGTGTTGGGGTGGCCTTGGCTGGTTGGAGCCAGTTGGAGCCAGTTTCCCCCCACCTCCCCTGCACTCACATGACTGTCACCTGCTGAAAGAGAGCTGCTGCTGGCACTGGGAGCACTGCTAGCCACCTAGGAGCCACAGCCTGTTTGTGTCATGCAGTGGCGGGGACACCTACCACCATGCCTCACAGGCCCACAGAAGGAACCAGAATGCGGCGGCGAAGGGCAGGGGGCAGGGAGAAACACACACACAGAGCCTCCAGTGAGGCCCCAGGCGGTAGGGGCTACACCCACCTCCTTCCCTTGGGAATGATAGGGCACCAGCGACTCAGATTCTGTGCGTGTAACACTGCGAAGTAACTGGATGATTATTACTGGTACCAAGGCTTCATGAAAAGTTGCTGGAAGAGCTTGGCTTTCTGTTCTATACATATAAATACCTATCTCTAAAATAAAAATAAAATAAAAATGTAAAAAGATTATTTTAGCAGCAGAAGGAAAGAGAAACAAGGCTTTCCTTTTTAAAAAAATTACTAGACTGGGAGAGTCACTGTAGATTCAATGTCCTTGACTGTTACAGGAAAAAAAAAAAAAGAAAAAAAAAACTTCCCTGTGAAGTCGGTGAAAACTATCAAAACATACCTACACAGAGCTTGGTCCCTTGCTGTTTAATGACATTGAAGTGAAAATTGGGAATTAAAGCTTTGACCTATGAAATGCCAATGTTGTTCACCAGGTGCATCTCATCAAACTTTACCAGATCCTTCCCATTGCCCACAAATAGTCATGTAGTGCTAACTGTGATGGTCTACAGTATTCATGGTATCGACCAAGCTGGAAGGTATGACATGGCATGTGAGGGGAACTGTAGCAGAAGGCTTGGTATATCTCCCATGGCACTAGACACCTGTGCATGGGCAAAAAAAAAAGTGTACCTTACACACTTAAAAGTTAAGGATGGGATGTTAAGGATGTTTTCTAGAGTAGGCCACCTAAACATCAGTCTTGTAAAAACTATCAAAAAGAGACAGATAAGTACCTCCTAGAAGCAATTTGTCATATTTTTCTTGTACACTTTCTATAGGATAGAAAAGCTTACCTTTGGGAATTACCCATCTCATTTCTTTGGAAAATGAGGGAACCCAGATGATGGGTTCTGGATGTTTGTCTCTGAGACTAGTAAAGTTAGATAACATGTGTAACAGAGAGGTGTACCGCAGATGGAGGCAGAGCATAGGCCAGATGATATAAGGCTGGCATCAAGCTTCTAGGAAAGAACTAGGTAAGATGTATGAGTACAGCAGTCAGGTTTTAAATTTCATATCTGGCATGTTACTATATCTTCTGTTCCCACTCCTCTCCTCAAAATTACCCAGGCATGCTGCAAGTTTCTTAAAACTGTGACTCTTGCTTGATAGTGCATTGTAATACATATTTCTGATCTTACCTTCATATTACTTTTGACCTCTGAGATGCCCTGGTGCATGCTATATCCCCAGAAAAGAGGCACATCCATATACTAAGTCATATAATGAGAGATGAAGGGGATGCAAATCTCCCTAATCCATACGGTGCTTGTACTTCCACTCATATTGTTCAGAAGGGCACTGGGTTCAGAAGAGACATCAGCCTTGTCATATGTCTTACAGTGGCATACTCCTTAGAGATCTATAGAAGACAAGTTTGCTGGAAGCATGCAACTACAAAATCTTTGCAAAAACTTTCACAGTCTCTGAGAGGCTTTATCATATCTTAAAATTCTCCTAAGAAATAAGTTCACAACATAAATCTCAAAGTCATATATTAGGGATATATGAAACAAGATGATTATTTTGCATTAACATTCCGGTTTTCTTTAAATGAAAAAGAAATTAAAAATTTTCCTTCAAAATCTCCAGATTATTTAAAAATTTCATTAAAGAAAAAGATCTCAATTCAAACACAAAAGCATGTAGCCAAATTAATAACCTGATTTATTTTTCCCTGTTACAAGCTCTGACAGTGAACTTAGGTAGTTTATTCAGATCTTTCTGGGTTTAAAATAGAATGGTATATTCACATCCACATTTGAGCATAATGGAGTTAATTGAATGTAAAATGCAGTTAAAAATACCTATGTTTACTTAATTTTACTTTTTTTAATTTCTTTCTCACTTTTGTCCTGTTCTCTCTGAACTCATTGTTCAGTCTACTGTTTTTGTTTGTTTGTTTGTTTTTAATTTGGAACAATTTATTTTAGATTGTTTACATTCAAAATTGTGGAAAGTGAACTGTTATTGTTTATGGAGTTTTATAGATTGTCAAATGATTGGTGGAAAAAAGACGTTCATTATAAAGCCAACATTTAAAGCATTCATTCTTGCATATCCAGGCATCTGACATGCTATGATCACTGTTTATCATGGTAATCAATATTGACTTTTTTTCTGTGTGCTTCTGCGGTACAACACCCACCTGTTGTCTTTTGTTTCACACTTAGATTATTAACTGGTATGTGCAAAAACTGTTCACAAAAAGGATTCAGAGGCACTTCCGTAGTACACATAATAAATAATAATATACCATGAGGAATTTGCTCTGTGGGGACTACAGGGAAATGAAGTATCGAAGTATCTAGAGGTAAAGCCAAAATAAAGCTTCATTCCCTGCATAACATTTTCAGGTGGCTTTTTAAGGGTACTAGTTATATCTTCAGAGCATCTTGTATTTTTTATGTATATGTGTATTAAATTATATATTTGCATTTTATATAAATGTATAATTTACACTCAGTGTTTGTATACATAAACAACACTGTGCCTCTGTTCTAGTATTGACATGAAGAATGATAATCCAATGAAGAGTAAAGAGTACAATGAAAAATACACCCCCACAGGGTGTTTGCCACCATCCATGAATCAGTATAGAGAGTACTGGCCACTTTACTCTTCTAGCAATTTTTAGGGCCAGTTGGATGAAGGTGCAAACTGACTCAACTTGCCTTCCCCTTCAGTGGCTTCCATGACTATGTCATGGTTTTGGCTGGGATAGAGTTAATTTTCTTCAGAGAGGCTTGTATGATGCTGCATGTTGGATTTTTGATGAAAATAGTGGTGATAACACACCAATGTTTTAGCTGTTGCAGAGCAGTGCTTATACAGAGTCAAGGACTTTTCTACTTCTCATGTTGCCTGGACCGTGAGAAGGCTTGGTGTGTACAAGATGTTNATTAACCCACGAGTTCTCGCACTTTTACCTTTCTGATTCTATCCCCCATCCCACCTGGGGAGAGTGGGCAAGAGTACTGAGCTGCCTACCAGGGTTAAACCACAACAGACTCATCATGCGGGACTCCCCAGAGCAGCTTTCCACTTTTGATGGTTTCCTACAACACAACAGGATCCATCAGTGAACAAAACATAATGCCTTTCATCTTCTGATAACTCTCTGTAAGGTGGTGCCTCTTGGAGTATTACCTCCTCAGCTGATACTCCAAAATCTCTGCCTTCTGGCCAGTCCATGATCTCTTCCAGGATTCCTGGGTAGTTGGGTTTCCCCATTCGAGCCTGTTGTGCAATTAACACTACCCTCTTACTCCATGTAGCGTCAGTTGCGTGATGCATAGAAGAGATTCTCCCTTTGAACATCCAATGTAGCACAGGTAGTCGTGGTGCCAAGAGGAGCTGTACTTCTGTACCGACAACTTCTGAAGTGGCTTGAACCCCCTCATATGTTGCTAGTATCTTCTTTTAAGTCGGAGTTTAATGGCCTTCTGATCCTCAATACCCCTAGTTCCAGAACTCCAGAGGCTGAGCTCAGGTGTATCCTAGGGTTTTCTGCCAGAGGCTCCAGGTGAGACCATGCTCACCAGCTGCAGTGTAAAATACATTTTGCATAGCTGGTTCTGTACAGACCGGCCCAAGAGCTACTGCACGACTTATTTCCTGTTTAATCTGTTCAAAGACTTATTGTTGTTCAGAACCCCACTAAAAATAGTTCCTCTTCTGAGTCACTCGATACAGAGGGCTCACAAGCTGACTATAGCCTAGAATATGCATCCTCCAGAATCCCACAAGGCCTAGGAAAGCTTGTGTTTCCTTTTTCATTAGTTGGTGGAGACACAGATGTTATCTTATTGATCACATCCAAGGGGATGTGGCAACGTCCATCTTGGCATGTTACTCCCAAGAACTGGGTCTCTTGTGCAGGTCCTTTGACTTGGCTTTGCTTTACAGCAAAACCAGCTTTCAGAAGAATTTGGATTATCTTCCCTTTCTCAAACACTTCGTCTGCTGTGCTGCCCCACACGATGATGTCATCAATGTATTGCAGATGTTCAGGAGCTTCCCCCTGTTCCAGTGCAGTCTGAATCAGTCCATGGCAAATGGTAGGGTTGTGTTTCCACCCCTGGGGCAGCCGATTCCAGGTGTACTGGAAGCCCCTCCAAGTGAAAGCAAACTGTGGCCTGCACTCAGCTGCCAAAGGGATTGAGAAGAATGCATTAGCGATATCAATTGTGGCATACCACTTGGCTGCCTTTGACTCCAGTTTGTATTGAAGTTCTAGCATGTCCGGCACGGCAGCACTCAGTGGTGGTGTGACTTCATTCAGGCCACAATAGTCCACTGTTAGTCTACAATAAATGGTTCCCGAAATACAGAGGTGATAGAAATGCAGGGCCCGAATACCAGATTAAGCTCAAGGCCAGTGCTTTATAGTACAGAGAACTGAAAAAAGCAAACACTGCCTTTAATAAGCTCTCAGATCTGATATATAGCAAAAGAGAGAAGATGGCACAGCTTGCATAAAACAGGATCACAAAGAACAGAATCAAGAGCAAACCAGTCAACATCACAACCAGCAACAGTTAAACAAATATAATAATTGTAAGTTCCCTCTAAAGCGCTCTGGTCAAATCTGTTGTTATTTCAACCCTTGAAGCCCCACACTGAGTGCCAAAAAGGGCTGTGGAGGTTTTACATTGATGTCTAGCTAAACTCCACCACACTGCTTTCTTACTCTCCCTCCTCAAAAGAACAGAGTAACAAAATATGATGAAAAAGAAAAAAGGCTTACAGGTTGAGATAACAACATTTTAATTAAAGGAAAAGAAAAAAAGAAAAGAAAAGAAAAAAACAAAGCCTGAGCAGAAGCAAATGGTGAAAATAACTATTCTTTACTTTCTGTCAGCAAGCAATGTTTGGCTACGTCTTGGGAAGCAGGGCCTCAATATGTGTAGTGGTTGCTTGGGAAGACAGATGTCTTCATAACAAGAGCCCCCGTTCTCCTTCCCTTTCCTCAGCTTTTATTGCTGAGTGTGACACCATATGGTATGGAATATCCCTTCGGTCGGTTTAGGTCAGCTGCCCTGGTGATGTCCCCTCCCCACCTCTTGCCCACCCCCAGCCTACTGGCCTTTGAGGGGAACAGGGTTGGAGAAGCAGCCTTGGTGCTGTGCCAGGACTGCTCAGCAATAGACAAAACACTGGTGTGATACCAGCACTATTCTAGCTACAGATGCAGAGCACAGTACTATATGGGCTGCTGTGGGGAAAGTTAACTCCATCCCAGCCAGACACAGTATAATGTGACAGGGAAACGGTCATTCTTTTTTTCTCTTTTTTACTCCTTTTTCTGCATCATAACAGATAGGTAGTTAGGTTATTTCTGATAGAGAAGAAAAGTATCTTGGCTTGGGTTTTGCTTGAGTCAAGCTTTGCTCTTGTACCTTAGTTCTACATGTATCAGATTATGACACATTACATTCATTAATTGTCATATCAACATTATCTGAAAGAAGATTTTGTATTTTGTAATTATTTCATTTAGTGTATATAATAAACTATAGAGATTTTGGATCAGGTTCACTGTACAACCAGCAACAGGACAAGAGGCAATGGGCACAAACTGAAGCACAGGAAGTTCCGGCTGAATATGAAGGGGCACTTCCTTACTGTGAGGGTGACAGAGCACTGGCACAGGCTGCCCAGAGAGGCTGTAGAGTCTCCTTCTCTGGATTCAAAACCTGCCTGGATGAGATGCTGTGTAACGTGCTCTAGGTGACCCTGCTTGGCAGGGGGGTTGGACTAGGTGATCTCCAGAGGTCCCTTCCAACCTCAACCAGTCTGTGATTCTGTGTAACACATGAGAAGGACTAGAGACCTGGCCTTACTGCTTATGGTTTTCTAATAATTTCTAATTATCTGTACAGAGGAGTGCATTTGTGGGGAGTTGTTTGCTTGTTTGTTTGTTTGTTTGTTTGTTTTTTGCTAAGGCTGGTGAGTTTTTAAGACATTGTTTATGATGTGAAACTCAAATGCAAAGGTCATAATGACTTTTCAAAGGGAATAAGCAGTGTCAGTTTCAGATGGAGCCTCTGTGAGCTGTGAATGTGCACTCCTGGCAGCTCATTTCTTAAATGTAACAATAATGCTGATTTTAATGACCTACTATTACAACAGTTTGATTCTTGAAGAGGTGGAAGTCACTTGCTCTCTTTTCAGATGTAGACATACCACTTAAAATTGTGGGTATTGGTTAAAAAGAACATGAATGGGAAGGAGGAGATTGACCATCCTTTGTATAGGAGACAAGAATAATGCTGACATTCAACTGTACTGCACTTTAACACTAACAGTACACTCCCACTGACAGTCCATACATGTTTAGCTGAAAACCATAGGCTGGTGGGAATTTTAGAAACATTTTAAGATTTCAAATGCTATATTATTTATTTTTTTTGTCACAGAAAAATCAAAGATGAACTAAACCTCTATATGACAGCCTCTGTGTTTTTCCTGAATTTTGTATTATACATTATAAAATGAAATGTCTATAAATGGAAATTAGCCATGTCATTAGCTAGAGTCATTAACCATGACTCTGAAAGAAATCTCAATTAATTCACTGAACACAGTCTTCAGAATGCTTGGCAACCCTGAGGTGGCTGTTCAAAAACTTGTTTTAACCTTATTTCTATTGTCATTCTTCCAGATAAAAAAATACTGTGTCCACTACAGATACTATACCTCTTAATTGTGTATTTCAGAGGAATATAGATATTCCCAAAAATTTAAGTGCTGCTTTAGGCACTTGGAAATCTTTTGATTTGCACCAAAAGTACCATAAGATAGTAAGATAATTTCCATTACAAGGGACTTCAAGAGGTCTCTCCAACTTAGTGGATTGACCTGCTTAGTGGATGAGGGGAAGACAGTGGATGTAATCTTTCTGTAAGGCTTTTGATACTGTCCCTCACAGTATCCTTCTGGACAAATTGTCCAACTGTGAGATAAACAGGTACATGCTGCACTGGGTGATAAACTGGCTCAACAGCAGAGCTCAGTAAGTTGTCATGAATGGTGCTACATCTGTCTGGCAGCCAGTCAATACTGGTGTTCCCCAGGTTACACCCCCATTGAGTGTTCCCCACGCAGTTCTAGGGCTGGTTCTATTCAACATTTTCATCAATGATCTGGATGCAGGAGATGAATGTGTCCGTAGCAAGTTTGCTGATGATACTAAACTGGGAGGTGTTGTTGACTCCCTGGAGGGACAAGACTTGTAAAGGGATCTAGATAGCTTGGAGTGTTGAGCAATCATCAATGGCATGAAGATCAACACAGGTAAATGCTGGGTTCTGCACTTTGGATGGAGTAATACCAGGCACAAGTACAGACCAGGAGACGAGTGGCTGGAGAGCAGCTTAGCAGAAAGGGATCTGGCAGTGCTGGTCAGCAGAACGCTCAACATGAGCCAGCAGTGTGCCCTGGCAGCCAAGAGAGCAAACTGCATTTTGGAGTGCATTAAAGACAGCATAGGCAGCCAGTCAAAAGAGGTGTTCTTCCCATTATATTTACCACTGATGAAGCCTCACCTTGAATATTGTGTGCCATTCTGGGTTCATTGATATAAAAAGGATATTAAGATACTTGAACACGTCCAGAAGAGGGCAGCAAAGCTGGTAAAAGGGCTGGAAGGCATGTCTGATGAGGAGAGGCTGAGAACACTTGGTTTGTCTAGTCTGGGGAACAGCAGGCTAAGAGTCAACCTTATTGCTTGCTGCAACTTCCTGAGGAGCACAAATGGAGAGGGAGGTGCTAATCTCTTCTCCCTGGTAACAGATGACAGGCCACATGGGAATGGCACAAAGCTGCACCAGGGGAGGTTCAGACTAGATATTGGGAAAAAATTCTTTATTGTGAGGGTGGTCAAACACTGGAATGGGCATCCTAATGAGGTGTCAGTGATCCTGCCCATCAGTGTTCAAGAGGCATTTGGATAATGCCTTTAATAACATGCTTTAACTTTTGGTTAGCCCTGAAGTGGTGAGGCAGTTGGACTCGATGATCTTTGTAGGTCCCTTCCAACTGAGCTATTCTATTCTATTCTATTCTAGTCTAGTCTAGTCTAGTCTAGTCTGTAGATGCTAACTACTGGCTTACAGAACTTGTCTATAGGCAAAAAAAAAAAAGAAATGCATATGGTCTAAGTAGTTACAATCCTGTCTCTATATGACTGTAATTAACAAATGCAATGCAGAATCAGTTATTCCCTAGCAGATACATGCATTCAAAATTCAGTCTTAAATTCTAATAACTGTTTAGCATAACCAGCAGCAAACCTAGCGAATTATTGGCCCTCAAAAATCTGCTGATAGTATCAATATGGCCGTATCTGATGGATATGAAGATCTTAAATGTATACTAAAATACCATATTTTATGACTGTAGGGAAGGTGTTTAGTTAATGAATAAATTGTTCATAAATTTTCAGTTTTATTGTAGCTACTGCCAACACCATTCAAGTGTGCAGATCATCCAAATTCTTTCAGCTGCTTACCTTTTATTTACTTCAGGACCTTGAGCATCCACTGCATTGTAAGTCTGCATCTCAGCTATATTCAGCAACTCTTTCTTTACTGTGAAAGGTGTTTAAGTCAGTAGAGTCCAATAAACCTTCATGACCATTAAAATTATCTTCCATCCAAATGAGCACAGATAGTAATAAAGCTGTTTCTGCCTCTTGTTTAATGAAACCTGGTATGGAAAATTGCCCCTTTAAAGGATAGTAGTTCATTTTAGAAGTCTGTGTACTGCTTTTCCTTTGGAACATTGTTTTTGATCTTTTAACAATCAATGTTTCTAGCAGTTTCCATTCAGTTATCATTCAGAGAAATGTTCTGTTTCTATGGTCTTAAACCCAATGAGCCAAAATTTTCATGCTATAAGATAATAACTCTAGAAACATTTGCTACAAACTGAATTTTGCTGAGCACACAGTGATGTAAAAGATGCTTTATGTCATGTTTTATAGCTGGTATGTTTATGGTCTATGCTTTTTATGGTATTCAGTGTTTACTGTTGCACTTTTCTACTTCAATATCCAGCAAAGAAATTTACTGAAAACATTACTGACATTCTGTAGCTGATGAAAACAATAAAACAGTGAACTGTATAAGTAATGTCTGAGCTGTGAAGAGCTATTTTTAGTTGTTACTTTTGAAGGTTGTGTTGTTGTTGTTGTTTTACACTAATGAACCACCAGTATACTCAGAGAAAATATCTCTGGTGATCATTAAAATGTATCAAGAAATATAAAAGCAAATTTGTGCACTAATGCACTCCATGCAAAAGCTTCACCTACATAATTGTATGTTTGTATGATGTAATCAGACTTTTCTGAAATTTTTGCTCTTCTGTCTACATTCTGATCTGCCCTTTTGCCTCACTCACAAGGGGCAGAAAGTGCCTAACAGCAGATAACAAGAGAGACCAGCTTAAAGTAAACTTTTGGTGTAATAGTGGGTACAAGTCTGAAACACCTGAAGATTTAGAGGCAGGGATCTACTACGGCTCAGTTGTTCTTAACATTTATTAGAGGTTTCTTCAGCCCTCTCTTGCTTGTTTTTTGGGCAACCCTCAAAAATAATAATAAAAAAAGATCTGTAAGTGCATTCTTAAACATATCCTTCTTTAAGACTAAAATGAGATTTCACATACATGCCCATAGGTGATTATGGTAATCTTTGACTGTAACCTCCTTTGACATTAGTACTTGCTAAAGTACAGTTGTGTCTTACATTAACACACTATGTGTGCAAACAAATTATCTGCTTGCACAGAAATGTTTGGAAATTGTTGTTGTTTAATGTGCCGATTACTATTACTCTCATTGGTTATTATTATATTAATCTAATCAGACTCCCTTGTGTCTTCTGTGAATATTGCAATTTTAAACAAAAAACAGCTTCTTAGTTGATTCTTTCTGTGGCATTGATATTGGGGTATTACACATGTTTAAAACACTAGTGAGTCATTGGATAAACACAGGTACTCCAGAAATGTTATAATACATAATAGTAATAATACATAATAGTAATAGAGTAGTAATCTAAGCAGGAATATGTGTAGATAACTGATCCTCTCCCTACACTTACCTGATAGTCTCACATTTGTAATCCAAAGATTTCCTTTGCTGTTTTGGCAGCAGTATCACATTATGATCTATTATCATCTGACATAATTCCAATAGTTCTGCTTGGATTCGGTACTTTTCCATTTATGACACATTACAAGTGAAGTCACAGTGATGTTCCTAGGTGTATAATATAGTATATGAATAGAGTAAAATGAGATACCCCCAAATCCATTTTACCATACTGTGTACATTATGTACGGCTAACGTATTCCTGACACTATTTAAGAACACTGTTACCTTGGTATTCTGAGATACTAATAGTCTTAGTGTTATGGCCCTCAGATCCTAACTGATTCACTAACTGCTAAAGGTGGAATGGAATTTTGTCTAAATTGTCTAAAATGATAGCATTGGTAGAAGTAGTGCTCTCTTCCACCAGTGGATAGAGTTAAGCACATTCAAAGCACTTACTACAAGATAGGAAACCGAGGCTGATATGATAAAGTGGCTACTGTCTGCCTGTACAGGATGGAGGAGGTCTGACAGCTAGTCCAGACTGGCTTCTTAACTAATGCCTATTTAAAAGGACATCTCAACCTCTCTACTGCTTCCAGTTTCTGGTTTGGATTTTTTCCAGTCTGCTATTTATTACTTTTATTTTCCCCTCATTCCCTTTCTATCCCATTAACCAAAGAACAGTAGCTTAATGATTTCAGATTTGTCCTTAAATTTCTTGATTAAAATTTTCCCCAAATCTCCCAATTCCTACTACTTTACATTTTGCAATTTCTACTATTCAGGATTGTTCATACCTGTACTAATTTTTATGAGGCTTTTTTTTTTCTTTTTTAATAAATATAGAATGTAAATATTTAAAAACATTACTTCCTCACACAGGAAGAGAAACAAGATGATATAAATTTACACTTAGTCAGTTATCAGTTTTTAGTTGACTTCAGTTGAACTTACACTATAGGTATCAAGTCTTAAATAAAATTAGTTCAGATTATTGCTTTGTTTTAAATTTTAAAAAAATTATGCATTATTTTTAGAATTGGTAAGGACATTATACCAGGCACAAAATAAGACTTCTGGTATTTACTGTCTTATTTAAAATCCGCTATGATAAAATTACTTTAACAAATACTTAATGAAATGAAGCTTACATGAGTAAACTATCTATCCATCTGTTTGTCATCTGTTCCCCAATATTTTTTTATACGATTGATTAATTTCTGCCAAGTTGTAGGAAAGTGGAACTCTCAAAGACAATTTTTCTTATGTTTCATCAATCAGGTGGCTGGAAAGGAAAGGCTGGCCTTATATACTTACAGTTTGAGAAAGGCTTCAGCTCATTCATTTTTTGTTCCATTTGGCCTTTTTCCATTTTGGTCTCTGTTTGACCAGCCAAAAAATAACAAATGGATCAAAAAGTACTGCTTCTTATGTAACTGGTAATTAAGTGAATGAGGGAGTCTGAAGTATCCTGAGAACAGTGTGTGTAGTGTCAGAGAAAAAAAAAATGTAGGGAAGTGTAATATAAATACCGAATATAAATACCAAAAGGGAAAATACAGTCATAGGACATATGTCAGGGGAGATGAATTTGTTCTGTCATTGGAACATAGCACAGAAAGCTATAGGAAAACAAGCTGCACTATTTTCACTGCTCACAAAACAATTTCTTCACTCTTGTTACAGATAAACCTTAGAGGAACTGCTCATCGCGTTGCTTGTCTGGTTTGCTAGTCTACAGCTGACCTCTGCCAGTGTATCAATATGTTCCTTGTTTCATACTGTATTTACATTGGTTTTCACTCACAGCAAGCCCTGCTTATTGCTATGTTCTCTAAAGCCTCTGCCCTTTTCTTAACTCCCCACTCAAATGTAACTGAAGCCATACACTACTATGGAATAAAGAATAACTGACATTACGTCGTATGCTAGAAAATAAGAGGTATTTCAGTTTTGCTTGTTTCTTTCTTAAGTTCTTAAAGTAAGGGCAATCATTTACTGTTTGGCACTAAGCTGTTGCAGTGTTCTGGTTTCAGCTGTGATAGAGTTAATTTTCTTCATAGTGGCTGGTATGATGCTGTGTTTCAGATTTAGGAGAAAAATAATGTTGATAACACACCGACGTTTTAGTTGCTGCTGAGCAGTGCATCCACTGAGTCAAGCACTTTTCAGCTTCTCATGCCACCAAGAAGGCTGGGGGTGCACAAGAAGCTGGGAGGGGGCAGAACCAGGACAGCTGACCCAAACTGGCCAAAGGGATATCCCATACTATATGGCATCATGCTCAGCAATAAAACTGGGGGGAGTTGGCCGAGGGGTGCTGCCACTGCTCAGGGACTGTCTGGGCATCGGTTGGCGGGTGGTGAGCAGTTGCATTGTGCATCACTTGTTTTATATATATTTTTACTATTGTTATTATTTCCCTTCCTTTTCTGCCTATTAAACTGTCTTTATCTCAACCCACAATTTTTACCTTTTTTCCGATTCTCTCCCCCATCCTGCTGTGGGGCAGAATGGCTGTGTGGTGCTTAGCTGCCTGCCGAGTTAACCCACAACATGGAGCCATTACCACACAGTCCTAAGTGATACTAACAGTTAGCTCTAGTTAAAATGGAATGAACTTGAAAGCATTGTCATATATTGCATGCAAACTATTATAAAATATAACAATATATTAAAAAATACATATTGGATAATTTCTGCCCAATGACACTAATCAATTGCAAGTTTTCATCACCCACTTATTACAATAGACCCTTTACAAGTAGTATTGTTTAACCAACAAAAGACTCAGCATTCAGAATTCTAGGCTTCATTATATCTCCACTGAGACATGTGCAAGTTAAAAAAAAAGAGTAATGTATCTAATGAGATGGCAAAAACTTAACAAGCTATAGTTAAATCACAGATGCTTGTTTCTGTATGAATATGTAGTCTTCACTATTTCACTTACTATATCATTGCTAAGTCCCAGATTACAATTAATTCAAACTTTTTTTTTTTTTTTTTGAGTCATTAATGAGTCCATTTTTATTTCCTCGTTTCAGGCTGCTGACAACATTGCTGCAGGAGGATAGTAGTGTCAGGGGGCTGCAGTAAATAGGTCAGAGCAATTATCTCACAACTCTCCTTTCAATCTCCTATCACTTTAGGACCTTAGGTGTAGACATGGTGATGAAAATATCTTTGTCCAGCTCAGCAACATGCTGTGAGAGGCAGCTTATGGAATAAGATACTGAAAAAGACAGCAGCATGAGAATGTGTAAAAATATAACATAAGGGACACAAAGAAAATCTCTGACATTAAAGCAGTATAAAAGGACCTTATTCTCTTTGCAGTCACTACTGTAAATCAGGAATAATGCTATCAAACACTGAAGTTAACATTAGTTTATCTGAGAAGATATTCAAGGTTTTAGTTTTCAAACATATCTACCCTTTTTTGTAAAAGGAAAATATAATATGTCAGTTATGTGATGAGGCAAAAGCCAACACATCAAAATGAATTCTTCTTTAAATATTCACCTTATTGGTAATGCAATTTAATAAGTAATTTGTGTGTGAAATTTGCAGGTCAGGGTATCGGATACAGACTGAATTCAGCTTATCTTTTACTGTTTTCTTTAAGAAAAAAAAAAACAAACTGCATATTTCAAAATGAACAGGGATTTAGTAAAAAATTTGAATGCCGTGATATTTCAGAAATTGAGACATGAACTGGAAACATGACTACTAACTGAATTAGGGATTTGTGGGTTTTTTTTTTTGGCCTTTTGGTAACTGTGTTGAGAAGAAATACCTCTAAGTTGACCTGAAAATTAGTTAGTGATTTTTCTGTGTGGAAATACAATAAGGAGAGAGCAACTCCATCAACAATTGAAACTGACCAGTCAACCCATTCCCAGTGCTATCAATGTACGAAACCTGTTAAAAGAGCTGAAACACGGTTGTGTATGAGACCTAAAATGGAAATCCGTGAGAAACAGCTGTATATTTTCACTGATCATGGAACAACTTCTGCATTGTCATACATGCAATAAAAGTGTTACTCTTTTTTTTTTTTTTTTCTTGCTTCTTTTTAGCAATATTGCTGCAGGGATTAATATTTGTCAGAAAACTGAGGGATTCCATTAGGTAACTGACAGTGATTTGCAGCTTCCAATTTCATCTATTTCTAAAAATATTTTTAGAAAAGAGAACCAGTTAAAATGCCAAACCTAAAAACAAAATCAAAGAGAAAGAATAAGGGTAAGAAATCAAGTATATTTTAAATGATTAAAAAAGAAACACAAACGACAGCTTAACCTGAGGCTTTATATTTGAATTTGACATGCTTAGTGAGGCAAATTTTATTAAGTTATTCTGTGTCCCTCCATTCAATTATCATCCTATTTGTAATACACTTTCTGAGAGAAGCCTCCTGGCCTGGTTGGAAAAACCTAATAATAGATCTAAAACTTGCTTATCTCAGTATGAGCTGCTTGACATCTCAGTATCAAACAGCATAAATTTTAAAAAATTGGTCTTCTGCAATTTTCTGGCCCTTTTCTTTTTAACTAATTTTTATCAGGTTTGAATATTAGCTAAAGCAGTTGTACATCAGTCATTAACACATGTCATTATTGAGCTGATGTTGCTGCAACAAAGAAACTTTGTGTGACTCTCCCAGTAATGCTATTGTAACTTGCTAAAAGTTTTAACAAAATCTGATTTTGATTTCTTTTTCTGGGAGGAAAAACATTCAGTAAAAAAAAAAAAAAAAAGTTGGTCTCTCGAAGTTACAAAAGCCACTTAAAAGAGTTCTTGCATGTTTTTGGGGGGGAAGGCATGGGAACTTTAGAGCTTTTATTCTGCTGTCTGCTACTGGTATACTAAAGTACTAACTCATATACTTACTTGAAAAATTGAGATTGAATCCTTTAAAAAAAAGGGAAAGATAGATGAACACGACAGGATTGACTCAGACTCAAAGCCAGCTGCACAGGCAGTGTGAACAATTTAGACTCAAACCTAATAGTATGGTAAGATGAATGAAGTTTAATGCCATATTAAATGGAAATTGTTGTGTGCTGTGTTCCTCAATAATCTTCTGAGAGTCAGTGTGCAAAGTGAATTTTTTAGGCCCTAATGTCATTCTGGAACCCACAACTAAAACAGACATCTGAAAATCATTATTCTTTCCTTTGTATATCTAGCCCAGTTAAGCTCGAACAGCATTACACTGCAGCTGTCTGTTAAAGAAATACACATACAAGAAGTACAGACCACAGACCACATCATACAGGCTCAATGTCTGGGTGGAGATCAGTGACAAATGATGTTCCTCAGGGGTCTGTATTGGGACTGGTATTATTTAACATCTTCATTGGCGACATAGACAGTGGGATTGAGTGCAACCTCAGCACATCTGAGGCTTACACCAAACTATGGTGCAGTCAACATGCTGGAGGGAAGGGATGCCATCCATCCAGAGACCTTGACAGGCTTGAGAGCTGGGCCTATGCAAACCTCATGAAGTTCAACAAGGCCAAGCACAAGGTCCTGCACCTGGGTTGGGGCAATCCTAAGCATCAGTATGGACTGGGTGATGAATAGATTGAGAACAGCCCTTCAGAGAAGGACTTGGGAGTACCAGTGGCAGAAAAACTCGAGCTGGCAGTGTGCACTTGCAGCCCAGAAAGCCAATCATATCCTGGGCTGCATCAAAAGAAGTCTAGCTAGCAGGCTGAGGGAGGTGATCCTCCCTCTCTGTTCTGCTCTTGTGAGACCCCACCTGGAGTACTGTGTTCAGCTCTGGGGCCCCCAGCATAAGACATGGACCTGTTGGACCAGGCCCAGAAGAGGGCCACAAAGGTGATTAGAGGGCTGGAGCACCTCTCCTATGAAGAAAGACTGAGAAAGCTGATGTTATTTAGCCTAGAGAAGAGAAGGCTCCGGGAAGACCTTATAGCAGCCTTCCAGTATTTAAATGGGGCCTACAGGAAAGATGGAGAGTGTAGTGATAGGACAAGGGATAAGGGTTTTAAACTACAGAAGGTAGATTTAGATTAGATATTCAGAAGAAGTTCTTTACTCTGAGGGTGGTGAGGCACAGGAACAGGTTGCCCAGAAAAGTTGTGGATGCCCCATCCCTGGAAGCATTCAGACCAGGTTGGTTGAGCAACCTGATCTAGTGGGAGGTGTCCCTGCCCGTGGCAGGGGGGTTGGAACTAGATGGTCTTTAAGGTGCCTTCCAACACAAATCATTCTGTAATTATATGAAAAATAGTACTTCAGTATCAGCAGCAATGGGTAGCACTGATCTATTTACCTATGCATCAGTTATTCCTGTCTGATGTAAATGGAATACTTTTAAGAGGATAAAAAATATGAGAAAAAATGTCAATCTCATCACTTTAAACATTGCATTTGATATACACTAACACTTTATCAAGGAATAATTGATCTACAAACTGGGTTTCCAGACATTTTACCCCTGTGGGCTAACTAACGTCAAACCAAGATCAAAAATGCCTTTGAAATCCTATGTTCAGAGACAAGGCAAAAATGTGTTAGATGATCTAGGGCACAATAAATAGCATACAGAGAACAGAGATTAGTACATTTCTCCCCAGATGGTTCATCAGATCAAATGATACACTGCTGAAATACTGATGTAACCTTGGACTGAAATGATAGTGACTTCTCTAAGACCTTTGATAGTTTAAGATTAAAAAGATCATAAACACTGTGCATAGGAGCTGACCAATCATTTAGCCAAGAAATGTTAGAGAGAGCCCTGGCTCAGCAGTCTAAAAAATGTTATGTTATGCTATGCTATGTCATGTCATTAGCTGAACTGAAAACCTTGTTTCCCATGGACTCAAGCCAAACAAGATGAGGATGACTGTTAGACTTTTTGGTATTTTTGTATGGAAAGAGACTAGTTACCAAGAAAGGATTTATACATACACTGTGCAATTTCAGTAGGATGCTGGCAAATCAGTTTAAAAAAGACTCACTTAACCTGCTTTCTGAGATATCTGAGATGGCTATCAGCCATGCTTCTGGGTGAACAACTGATGTCCTTTTTTTTTTTGGGGGGGGGG